>CANTUT010001512.1:7500-192500 GCA_947687605.1 Reutealis trisperma
TTTCTAGCAGTGACAACACATGAGATGGATTCAACACATATTTCCTTAACGTCAAGATGTGGAAAACTGGGTGCACATACGCCATAGTTAGGGATAAGGTAAGTCTATAAGACACTTCCCCAACTTTACCTAAGATTTTGAAAGGACCAATGAAGCAAGGCAATAGCTTCCCTTTCTTGCCAAATCTTATGACACCTTTCATTAGGGAAACATTTAGGAAGACATGATCTCCCACGGCAAAATGAACGTCCTTTTTCTTGGGGTCTACATAGCTCTTTTATTGACTGAAGGTAGTCTTTAACTAATCTTTAATTAAAGGTACCTTCTCAGTGGTCTCCTTAAGCAATTCTGGCATCTCTACATACTTGTCTCCAGGCTCAATCCAATAAACTAGAAAATGACATTTCCTCCCATACAATGCTTCATATAGTGCCATATCGATAGACAAATGATAGCTATTATTATAGGCAAACTCGTTCAGGGGTAGGTACATATCCCAGCTACCACTAAAGTCCAGGACACACATTCTTAGCATGTCCTCGAGTGTGTGAATTATCCTTTTAGACTGTCCATCCATTTGAGGGTGAAATGTGGTACTGAAATCCAATTGTGCTCCTAATGCTTCTTGCAACTTTTGCCAGAACCTCGAGGTGAATTGAGTGCCTTAATCCGAGATGATAGAAATTGGTACCATGTGTAGTTTCATGATCTCATCCATGTATAGTTGCGCATATTGAATTCCAAAGTACATGGTCTTGACTTGTAGGAAATGGGCAGACTTTGTCAATCAATCCACTATGACCCATACAGAGTCATAACCCTTTGAGGTTCTAGGTAACCCAACTATGAAGTCCATAGTGATACACTCCCATTTCCATTATAGTAGTTGAATCTCTTGTAACAGTCTGGAGGGTCATTGATGCTCATACTTGACTTGTTGGCAAGTTAGGTAGGATGCCACAAACTTAGCCACATCCTTCTTCAGTCCAGGCCACCAATAACTTTCTCTCACATCATGATATATCTTGGTTATTCCAAGATGAGCACAGTAAGGTGTTTGATGTGCCTCCTTCAATATCCTTTCCCTTAGTTCCTCCACATTAGGACGCATACTCTTTTTCCACACTTTAGAATCCTATCAACTACTTTAAATTCAGGATTCTTTCCTTTCTTCGTTTCATCCTTTAACTTAACCAAATGTGGATCCTTATCTTGTGAAGCCTTAATCTCCTCCACTAGCTTTGACTTCACTTGAAAATGAGCCATTAAAGCTTGTGATTCTCTAATCTCTAGCCTCAAGCCCTGACTAAACAATCCCTTTAATTCCTTCATTATCAGCCTCTTACGCATAGTCATATGGGCTAGGCTTCCCATTGATTTTTGACTCAAGACGTCTGCCACCACGTTTACCTTTCTAGGATGGTAAAGAATCTAGTAGTTATAGTCCTTCAATAGTTTGATCCATCTCCTTTGCCTCAAGTTGAGGTCTCTATGGCTTAAGATGTACTATAGACTCTTATGATCTGTATAGATCTCACACTTCGTCCCATACATGTAGTGTCTCTAGATTGTAAGAGCGAACACTACCACAACCATTTCTAAGTCATGAGTAGGGTAATTCACTTCATGCTTCTTGAGTTGTCATGATGCATAGGCGATGACTTTACCATTCTGCATCAGGATGCATCTAAGTCCCACTCTCAAAGCGTTGTAGTAGACTGTGAACCCTTCTTCTCCTTCGAGTAAGGCTAAAACTGGAGCAGATATCAAGCACTTCTTGAGCTTTTGGAAACTCTCTTCATAGGACTCCTCCTAATTAAACTTAGCTTGTTTTTTGGTCAACTTAGTCAATGGTGCTGCTATCTTAGAAAAGTACTGTACAAATCTATAATAATAGCTAGCCATACCTAAGAAACTCCAAACTTCTATTGTGGGTCATGGCCAATTGGCTACCGCTTCAACTCTCTTAGGGTCAACTTGAATTCCTTCCTTACTTACCATATGCCTAGGAAAATTGACAGACTCCATCCAAAATTCACACTTAGACAACTTTGCGTAGAGGTGGTGATCACGTATCATCTGCAACATGATCCTCAGATGCTCTTCATGTTCTTCTTTACTCTTAGAGTAAATCAGAATGTCATCGATGAACACAATCATGAACTTGTTAAGAAATGGTCTGAATATTCATTTCATCCAGTCCATGAAAGTAGTAGGAGCATTCATTAAATCGAACGGTAAGACTGTAAACTCATAATGACTGTATCTTGTACAAAAGGTAGTCTTATATATGTCTTCTCCATAAATCTTTAGTTGATATTAGCTAGATCTTATGTCTATCTAGGAGAAGTAACCAGCTCTTTGCAGTTGATCAAAAAAATCATCTATCCTTGGCAAAGGATATTTATTCTTTATGGTGACTTTATTGAGCTAGCAATAATCGATACACATCCGAAATGAGCCATCCTTCTTCTTCACGAATAACATTGGAGTACCCCATGGCAAACTACTCAGGTAGATGAAACCCTTATTGAGTAGGTCATGTAGTTACTTTAATTCTTTCAACTCCACCGGTGCCACACGATATAGTAGTATCGATATGGGCTGTGTACCCAGTAGCAGGTTGATGTTAAACTCGATCTCACGGTCTGATGGTATTCTAGGTAAATCTTCTAGGAAGACATCTATGAATTCATCCACCACTAGTATACTCTTGTCTTAAATGGAGGTCTCCTTGTCACTATCGACTACATGAGCTAAGTACGCTTGGCACCCTTTCCTTAACATTCTCCTCACTCCCAAGTTTAATATCAAATTCAATGGGTTCTCATTCCTATCTCCTTGATACTTAAACTCCTCCCCATCCTTAGTTCAAAATTCCACTAACTTCTCTCTACAATCAATACGAGCCCCAAGCTCATATAACCAATCCATTTCTATGATCACATCAAATTCTTTTACATCCACTTCTAACAATTCTACATGAAGTTTCCACCTATATATATCTATCTCATAATCCTTAAATGCATATTTCACTTCCATCACCTATCCCAAAGGAATTGACACTACTAAGGGTTCAATCATTAATTCCTTATTTCTACTAAGACTCTTAGCAAAACATATTGATACAAAAGAATGCGTAGCACTATAATCAATCAAACATTTTGCAATAGAATTTTGGATGGGAATGATACCTGTGATGGCTATATGCGAAGAGCAACCCTCTTACTGATTTAGGGTAAAGACACGACTTTTGCCTTTATTGTTTGCTGCTAGCACATTTTCGTTAGCTGGCCCTTTACTCTTAGCTTTTTATGCTTAAGGTTAGAGTGGTATAGATTATAGAGGTGTCAAGGTTACATTTCCTAGATTCCTTGTCTGAGGGTAGTCCTTATTGAAAGTACCTATTTACCCACACTTTAGGCATGTTTAGATTATCCATTCCTCTGTCCAAGTGTTGTAGTGGCTGGTGATGATTCCTTCCCTAAACCTCCTCATCCTCCTTTGTGTTGGCCTCCATGCCCCTTGCTCTTGTGCTTCCCCTTTTGCTTATGTTCAGCTCATTCAGCCCTCTTAGCCTTATATCTTTTTTCCATTATCTTGGCCTTATCTATTAGCTTAGCCAATGTTGAGAATTCAGTTGCTGCTAATGAGTTGAATAGATGTGTGATCAACCCTTTTAGGAAATGGTTGACATGGCTAACTTTAGTAGGAACGATGTTGACAGCAAACCTATAAAGTCAATTGGACTCTTTAGCATAATCTGATATCGACATTCTAGGGTTTTACTTTAGTTGCTCAAACTGCAATGCTCTATTTTGCCTTTTACCTTCAGATAAGAATTGATATATCACCTCTTGCTTAAATTCTACCTATGCAGGTGGGTCGACTCTATACAGTCACTCAATATTTCTCTCATACTAATACCAAGCCTCCTTCTTGAGTTGGAGTCCTACCAACTCAACCACCCAAGCATTTGAACAAGATAATCGATGGACTAGCTTGTCCATCTCATATAAGAATTCATGAGGGTCATCACCCTCATCACCATAGAAAGTAGGTGGTTATAGCTTTTTGAACTCTGAGATGGTCATCCCTTCATCAGGCAGCTGCTTCCTTTCCCTTTGTGCAGGTGCCACTATTGTAGGAGGCGAAACTCCATTTCCTTTTTATGTTAACAACACTTCCTACCTTTGAGCTTGCAGCTCGTCCAATTCTTTGCACAAGTGCTTCATTTCCTCATGCATAGTGTGAACCTCTTACGAAGAGGCTTGCTTGCTAAAGCCCATGGTCGATGCCCTCAAGTTCGATCTCTCTATTTGACCTTTTAGGTGCAGAGGTAGCATTTGAAGCAATATCTGATATTTCATCCTTGTTAACCCTAACAGGTTGAGCAGCTATGCAAACTTTCTTCTTGGGAGCCATTTTGCTACCACGATAAGGGGATTTAGTTCTGACTCCCTACTAACCCATCTAACCCCATTATCACACTATCACATTTACCATACATTTAGTATAAGTACTTGTAATATCATGTCACAAGGCACATATCATATATCACTTATCGCATAGCATACATCATATAGCATATATCACATATTATGGCATGTATCATGTATCATGATTAGGTAATCTATAACTTGTAGCATCATGAACTTTCCTATCATATAAAAGTCAATCATATCATAGGCAATAAAAGAAATCAATCCACGCTAAGTAGTTAAGCAATCAAAAGAAATATCATTCATAGCATATAAAGCCCTATGTTGCTATGCCATTCTTTACTAACTACATGCTCTAGGCCTCGCGTCTCCTTCACTAGGGCGGTCATTGAATCACCACTAAGATCGAGCAGGTGAATGTTCAATGGAAGAGCACTTGAGAGCTATATGATGACTGTTGCCACATCGATAACAAAGGAGATCTCTATCCCGTTAGTGACCAGTTGAAGACAAGGATCTCAATAGTGAGTAGTTTATCCTCTGCTCCGTAATCTTAGCCCTAATCTATTCAATATCCTCCTTCAAAGTATGTACTAAAGACCTTAGACTTTGATTTTCCTTTGCCATGTTCGAGTAGTCTACTTCCAGCTTATGGATCTTATTATGAACCCAATCATAATCTAGGCACTCCTCAGGATACTCCTTCTTGTCAAGGGTCTTCTCTCTCTTAGGGCGTATCATTGGCATGACTCTCTCAAACATCTCTAGCTAAGTCCTCTTGTAGGTCACACAGGGTGCTTTGGGCCTCGATCCTTAAGCAAGGGTGATCTTCATGGTCATCTGAAGAGAAAATCATAAGGCACACAAACAATAACAACAAGGAGTACTATAACTTTTTAGGATTTCATGGAACTATACTAGCGATAAACTACAAGTGACATGACAAGAAAATTCCTATGCTCCGGGATTATACTTAGCCAACCCCATGATTAAACAAGTCTAAACTAGACTTTAAGAACTATAGCTCTGATACCAACTTTGTCACATCCCAATTTCTGAGATATGATGGTCCTAGAATATGGGGAGACATAAGGTCACTCACACTTATAGAACCCACTCATGTATATAATAACATTATCTAAGATCACACCTAAACCTCATCCATTAATTTAATTAAACCATTTATAAGAAAAACCTTAAGTTGCAAAAGAATAGTTAAAATATACTTTAAATACAATCCATAAGAAAAGAAATACTTAAGACTCCAAATGATTTATCAATGAAAAGTATTTCAGAATAAATCTCCCAAAAAAAGAACTCCCAAAGTAGCTAGAGACTCATTATAACTTAGCATAGTAATAACTTTGACAAGGAAATTCCCTAAGCAGAGTACGTTGCTTGAGTGATCACCTTGCCTTCTCATACTGCTCACCTAAAACCACACAAGGAAAAGGGGTGAGATAGATGGTCTTAATGAGTAAATAATAAAACTTGTAAAATAGCATATATCCCTTTATAAAGGTTCAAGATTCATAATTCATGGCTTGCAAATAAGTAAGGTTCACAGAAATCAACTTGTAACTTGCAAACTTGTAAAAAGTGACAGCTATTAGTTCATTCACTCAAAGGAAAGGTGGCCTTATTCCAAATTCCAACTACCAACTTGTAACTTGTAAAAAGTCATGGAATTGATGAAGCCCCATGACTAGAATCGCCCTTTTTAGCTGAAGTGGATACACTAACCCTATCCATTGGGTTAAGACCATATGCATAGGTAACGATGATTACCTGCATTAGCATGAGGATTTTTGCATAAAGGGTTCATAGATACCATAGCTAAAGCTAATGGCAAGCACTTATAACAATAGAATTAAAAAATGCAATCACATGTAACATAATAGCAATAGCAGTTTTAACTTGTTGAACAAAAGATAATAACAATGTGGTTCTAGAAAGAAAGTAAGGTAAGCCAACAATTCACAAAGGTTTTTTATTATAATTGATTAATCAAAAATGGTTTTGGACAAATTGTCCTTTGAGAACCCAAGCTTAATAAAGAAATTATACAGTCATAATCAAAGATAGTAAAGAACTTGGGTTTTAAGATATCAAGGGTTCACAAAACATGATACCTTGCACTTGTAACTTGAAACATAATGTTTACTCACCTTGTGGTTCCTTTGCTCCTAGTACTTGTAGCCTTTTGAACTTCTACTACTCCTCAAGCTCTAATATAATATTTAATTTAATACTTAGCACTTGCTTGATATCATGCTATCCAATCTCATAACTACCCCATGCACGTACACATTCATATAAACTTGAAGTTGCACTTAGAAGTGCACACATCCCATGTATTATAAATTTTGCCTTTATAGGCCTACGTGAAATCAAATTATAACCCATGTTATGAATTTTCTAAGGTCAAACACAATATATCATGATCTTAATATCAATTTCATTTAACATTCAACTTAGTACATTTAACACCTCACATATATATCAACTTAACAAGTAACCTCTCAAGAGTCATGCTTATCTCATATAGCCAATTCATACAATTAATCTCATCATCCACTTAAAATCATTAATTCATGACTAAACTTATCACAAAATCTATTCTCCATATCACTTAATTTTATAAACATATTAATCACATAATAGAAATAAGGTTAAGAAATCTTAGGTATACCCTATTGTCTTTAGACTTGTCTAGAGTTATTCCTTTAATCAACATACAATCAAATCATTTATCATTCATGTGTACATGCTAATAATCATTAAAATATCATATAAAAATTATAGACATTGGGATTGAATTCGCAATGTAGGCCGAGTACACCTTTCATGGAGAAATATGAATTTGTCTTACTTTTTGCACTTTCCGTTCATTACAATAATGTGCAGAAACATGGTTTAACCAATATTTTTAATGTAATCAAAACAAAATTCATTTTAGAATACTTTAGTGCACAAATCAGGAGCCACATATTTATATATGCAAGCAAATTTTCCAACTTTAGATTTTAGGATGAAAACCATGAATCTTTCTCTTTTCTGGTACTTTCCAGTAATTATGGTAATACATAAACACATGATTTAAACTATTATTCTTCATCTAAACATAACAAAAATCAAATTAGAATCCAATTATATACAAATCGGCAGCCATAGGTAATCCATATACACAAAAATTATAATTTTAGGTTGTAGAGTGAAAATCATGAGTTATTTTGCTTTTCGGTATTTTCTAATCATTATAATAATATATAAAAATATGATTTTATAACAACCTACATCTACCCTAAGAGTTTTCATGATAAATTACTTGAATTTAGAGTTATTATGACAAATATGTGATTTTATGAAAATTCATATGTGAGGTGATTTATGAGTATGTGACATATTAATTAATTTTACTATGCCTAATATGAATTATTATGATGAAATAAATGATTTATATGATGTGCATTAGTAACTTGATGCTTGTGTCTATTGTGGCAAGAAACATTATGGAGTTTCCTAGAAAGCCTCTGGCGCATGTCTCAGATGTGGTCAAATGGGCCACTTTCATAGGGACTGCCCACAAAAGGGAAATTCAGGAAATGCAACCTTAGTGCCTCCACCACCTGGGCCATCTCAACCTCAAGAGCAAGGAGCTACAAATAAGAGACACAATTGAGACTCCCTCTAATAGTAAGTGACTGTTAGTCTAGTGGCATAAGACTTATATGATATGAATGATATTATATAATTACTTAGCTATTTGGCTTTAGTTTGATCCTCTTTTACCTAAGAGATGATTGACTCTTAAAAATGATAGGAGAGCTTATTATGCTATAAATTATGTGTTATGTGATTAGGATACATGATATATGCCATGATATGTGATACATGTTTGGTGATAGGTGTCTTGTGATGTGATACTATATGATGGGTGCTCATATTAAATGCATGGTCAGTATGATGATTTGATAATGGGGTTAAGTTGATTAGAAAGAGAAGTTGACTAAGTTTTAATCTAATTTAGATTAATGATTGATAGGTATAATGTTATGGGGTATGAAATGCTTACATGTTACAATGGTTTGATATATGAATTAAATGGAATTATTAAATGGTAATTTTGATTAATGCCATAAGAAGAGGAAGGATATTTAATGATTAGTAGGAGAATGAAATGAATCAGTTACATTATATATAAGTATACGGTATGAAGTAAGTGAAGTAAATTAAGGAATTTGTGGCATAGATGCTACCCTATAGACAAGAACAAAAAGGAAGCTAGGGATTTCTCTATCACTTATGTAGATATCAAGTATAGTCAAAGGAAGAATATTAATCTAATGTAACTTAAAAGAGGAAGGTATTAGTCCCATTCAAATTTTAGTACAAGAAGCTTGATTTATTGTGGTGTTACACATTTGTTTGCATCTCTATATTTTGCTAAAAGTCTCGGTAGAAATAAGGAATTAATTATTGAACCCTTAGTAGTGTCGACCTCTTTAGGAATAATGATGGAAGTAAAGTATATGTTTAAGAACTGTGAGGTAGACATTGATGGACAGAAACTTCCTATGGAGTTATTGGAACTTGATGCCTTAGAATTCGATGTGATCTTAGGAATGGATTGGCTATATGAGTATAGAGCTTTTATTGACTATAGAGGAAAGCAAGTAAAATTTTGACCTAAGGATGGGGAGAAATTTGAGTATCAAGGAGATTCTTATGATTAAGGTCTACTAGCGTAATCATGGAATGAATGAGTATACTTAAAAATTCGAGGAAGCGATACGGTAGAATTATCCCTAGTTTTTTGAGAACATGTGAGCAAGTATTGAAATTCAAGGACAAATTTCTTTTAAGAGGGAGAGACATAAAAGGATAAGTATTCTCATACTTGTAAGAATCATAAAAGGATAAGTATGATGCTAGTAGAGATTCTTTAGTAATAAGATTCCTTTGGGTATATAGGCTGCGATTAGAGTATAAGGATTTGAACTTTTATAAAGTAATAGATGTTAAGGCCATATGAATTGTAAAGTTGAGGATCCAGGAGGACTTGATCTATGAGGGTATAAAATAATTTAATTCAAAATTTTATATGATTTAAGATAAAATGTTCTAGATTTGATTTGATTATGAACTTGTGTCCAGTGTATCTACCTATGGGCTTAAAGTTTTGCTTTAGAGAATCATACATCATCAATCATTGCATCAAGGTTGCATGTTACATGCAAGGATGGAAATATTTTGATTCTTACAAATGATTCTACACAGTTTTGAAAATTTAATAGTTTTGAATATACTTGAAAGGGATTTGAGTCATTTGGATGAGAAATGTTTTACGGTGTTAAATACAATAATGTTTAATTGAGATTACTGGAAAATTTAGTAGTGATCTTTAGTATAGAAAGAATTTTTATTGAGATAAGCTAAAATGGCGTAGAGTTGGAAAGATATAAGAGTTGCATAGAGATTTCATTCAATGTCGATGGTATTAGAAGGTTTGTTATTTTAATATGGATAAATTAAATGATTAGGAATGTGACATGTAGCAAGATGTAAGTGGAAAATCTAAAGTGAAATGATATTACAAGCTAAATTATAAAAATTTATGAGGCATTAGGTAATTAAGTCATGGTAATGATGTATATATTATGCAAAAAGAAAGTAAGTCTAAAATAGTTATGAGAAGTTTATTTGGGATTGTAAATTAATAGAATGAAAGTTCACTAGGAATATGATATATATATATATATATATATATATATATATATATATATATATATAGGAATGTTTGTTAAGTTTAAATATGTTTTAAATTGATAAATTATAGGAGTGTCTAAATTGTTATGTTAGCAAGGTATTAAACACGAAAATATTTATTGAGGTTATAATATATTAAGTAATAATTATTAATATGAAAAGAGAATTATCGAATATTAATTGGAGTTATTAATTTGGAATTATCTGTTGGATTCTTGTATGACTAATGTTATAAATAATGAATAGAAGTGGTGATTAAGGTATTGGTGTAGACGTTAATATTAATAGAGATATAAGGAAAAGAAATTATTGGGATTATATGTGATTGAAGGTGAAATTAAAGGTTCTATTACTTTTGTTTAAGGTTAAAGGATACAAATTATTAAGGATTAGTTTTAAGATTTATTTGAACAAGAGATTAACATAGGTATACCTCAAGTTGAAGGTTTATTAGTGTGATTTTGATATATTGTGAGTATGTGCCTTACTATATTCGATATGTTAATTGTAGTTAGATATTGTGTTTGAGTGGTGCAGCCCAAGCATGGCAGAGAAGTTAAGTAGAGTGTGTTGTGCTGCTAGATTTGGAAACTCAAGGATGAATTTTTTTTAAGGAGGGCAAATGTAACAACCCACATCTACCCTAGGAGTTTTTCATGATAAATTGCTTGAATTTAGAGCTATTGTGACAAATATGTGATTTTATGAAAATTCATGTGCGAGGTGATTTATGAGTATGTGGCATATTAATTAATTTTAATGTGCCTAATATGAATTATTATGATGAAATAAATGATTTATATGATGTGCATTAGCATAAAATAATTTATTATGCATAAAATAAATTTTCATGTAAAAAGACAATTTCTAAGCATAAAATAATTTTATAAGTATTTATAAATTATTTTTTTTAAATAAGTGTTTAGGGGAAAATTTAAAAAAAATAATAAGAAAAATATTTTTATTCTAATTACCCATAATTAGCCCTTAATTTAAATAACAAGTCGAAACACTTAAAAACCCATTACACTAAAATACTCATAACCTAGCTTATTAAGGGTATTATTGGAAAGTGCCCAAAACTCTATACTTAAATAGCAAATTTCAGCTAGCACTCTCATTCCAGTAGCCATCACTCTATTTTTCTGTATTTGGGCAAAAAAATTCTCTCAAAATATTTCTCTCTACCAAAATTCATAAAATCCTTTCAAACTTGTGATTTCACAACCGTTTCGTAAATTTTTCTTTTCCTTTCAATTTGCTATTTTGTTTTTATGAAACTAATCTTGGGAAAGTTATTTTGAACTAAATACTTACTGATTTTTACTTATAAAATTCGAGTTAGGTAATTTCTTGAGAGAAAAATTAATTTTTCTACTGAAAGTACCAACCTCTCTACACGATTTCTCTAAAAGTGATTCCTACGACTCAAAATTAAAATTTTCATGCATAAACATTACAAAGGGGGGCAATTTTTACATATTGCTATTCTAAACTAATTTTTGATGTATTCAGATGAAAAATATTGAATTAAATCATATTTCAACGTGTTACTAATTAGAAAATAAAGAAATTCAAGGTTTTTATGCTAGAACTTAGAGGTTAGAAAATTCCATGATTTCATATGCATATGGTTGCTGATTTGTGTATTGAAGAATTCTAATATGATATTTGTTTTGTTTCGATGAAAAATAATGATTTAAATCATCTGTTTATATATCGCTGTAATGAACGGAAGGCGTGAAAACTCATGATTTTCTTCCTAAACCATAAATTTGGAATTTTCATGTACGAAAAACATCCATGGCTGCTGATTTGTGTGTGTTGATGTTTTAAACTAATATTTGTTATGATTTAATGAAAAATAATGGTTTAAAACACGTGTTTACATATTACTATAATGACCAGAAAGCACTGGAAATAAGAAAACTCATGGTTGCTCATCCTAAAACTTAAAGTTGGAAATTTTCATGCATACAAATGTATATATGGGTTGATTCCTACATGTTTATATTCTAAAATGATTTTTGTTTTGATTACATGAAAAATCTTGGTTCAAACCATGTTTCTACATATTATTGTAATAGAAGGAAATGCGAAAAGTAAGAAAATTCAGTTTTTCCTTTGATAGAGCATTGGGCCTATGTTGGGATTCTTATCCCAATGTCCATAATTTTTATGTGAGGTATTTTAATCATTATGGATATATATGAAAGAATGATAAATAGTTAAAGTGCATGTTGGTTTAAGGAATGGCTCTAGACAAGGCTAGAGGCAATTTGGTATACTTAAGGTATCTTAACCATATGTTGTGATTAATATGTGAATGTAATTAAATAATATGAAAATAAGTTTTGTGATGACATGATAGTGAATTAATGGCCTTGAATTGACAAAGAGATTGATTGAATGAATTGGTCATAAGAGATAAGCATGATACTTGAAAGGTTATTTGTTAAGTTGACATATATGGAAATGTTAAGTGTACTAAGATGATTGTTAAAGTGAATTGATGTTAAGAAAAGTATATTATGTTGACCTTAGAAAGGTATGGACATGATTGTAATGTGTTTTCACATGGGCCTATAGAGGCTAAGTGTACAAGATTTTTAAAGTCAACATATATGTGCAAGCAATGAGGTGCACTTATATGTGCAACTCTAAGTATATGTCAATGTTATATGTACATGGGGTAGTTATGCGATAGGACATCATCATGATTAAATAAATGCTAAGTATTGAATTAAATATTATGTTAGAGATTGAGGAGTCTTAGAGGTTCAAAAAGGGCTACGTGTACTAGGAGCGAAGGAACCACAAGGTGAGTAAACATTATGTTCTAAATTATAAGTACAAGCTATTATGATATGTGTACCTTTGACATTCTTGAAACCCAAGTTTTTTCTATTCCAAAATGAAACTCTATGATTTCTTTGTTAAGCTTGGGTTGCCACAATTAGTCCAAAACCATTTTTGATTATCCAATGATAATACCTTTATGATTATTGCCCTAACTTACATTCTTTCTGGAACTACACTATCATTGTATCTTTTGTTCAAAAGTTAAACTGTTATTATTATTGTGATACATATTATTATTGCCTTAAATGTTATTGTTATATGTGACTACCATTAGCTTTAGCTTTGATATCTTTAACCTTTTATGCAGAAGTCTTCATGCCGATGTGGGTAATCATCGAAACCTGTGCACATGGTCTTAACCCAATGGATAGGGGTTGTGTATCCACCTCAGCTAAAAGGGGGTAGTTCTAACCATGGAGCTTGATCAACTTCACGCTTCTCTATGTGATACAAGTTGGAATTTGGTTTAATACCACCTCTCCTCTATGTGTTTGAGTGATTATGGCAACAACCTTCACTCTATGTGTTATTTGTTATAAGTGTGATTTCTGCAAACCTTGTTAAATTATAAACCTTGATTCATGGATTGTAAAACATAATCTATGTGTTATAAGCTATGGGCTTCCTTTTTTAGAAAGGGATATGTGTTATCGTATATGCCATATTGTTTAGTCATTAAGATTATCTATCTCACCTCTTTTTCTTTGTGTGGTTCCAGGTGAGCAGTATGAGGAGGCAAGGTGATGGCTCAAGCATTCTACTTCGCTTAGGGGATTCCTTGTCCAAGTTAATTAGTTTAATATGTTATGAAGAGTCATCCATAGATGCTCCAAGAATAATTATCTTTGTGTGTTTATTTTGAGATATTATCTATCTAAGGCTTTAATTGGATTTATAAATTTTATTTTCTTATAGATTGTATTTGAAGTATATTTTCATTATCTTCCATAACTAAAGATTTTCCTATAAATGGTTTAATTGGGTTATTGTATAAGGTTTGGTATGATTCTAGGTGTGATTTTGTATATGTGGAAGTGGGTTCTATGAGCGTGGGCAATCTTATGTCTCCCCATGTTCTAGGACCATCATGTCTCTAAAATTGGGATGTGATAGATTTAAATCAATATTTTTCATCTAAATACAACAAAAATCAATTTAAAACACAATAGAACACAAATTGGCAGCCCTTCAAAGTGTTTATGTATAAAAATTCCAATTTTGTGTTTTAGCATTCACCTTTGGAGGATTCGCCTAGAGAGGTTTTTTTTTAGTGGGAAAATCAATTTTTCTTTCAAAAATTCACCTAGGCTAAATTTAATCAATAGAAATCAATAAATACTTAGTCCAAAATAATTTTTCTGTGATTAGTTTCATAAAAACCAAATAGCAAATTGAAAGGAGAGAATAACTTACGAAAATGTTTGTGAAATCGCAAGGTTTGAAGGTATCTTGTGAATTTCAGTTGAAAGAATATTTTGGAGAGAATTTTATGCTAGAAATATGATAAAAAATAGAATGGTGGTTGCAAGGGCTAGGGACATCAAATTTTTTATTGTATATGTAGGGTTTTAAGCAATTTCCAAGTTTACCCTTAATGAGCTAGGTGAGGAGTATTTTGGTGTAGTAGGCTTTTGGGAAATTAGGCCTTTTTATTTAATTTATAGGCTGATTATTAATAATTAAAAATAAAATATTTTTCTTAGTATTTTAATTAAAATTTCTCCTAAAATATTTATTTAAAAAATGTTTTAAAAATGTTCATAAAAATTATTTTATGCTTAAAAATTGCTTTGTGCATGAAAATTCAATTTATGTGAAATGAATTATTTTATACTTATGCATTTCATATAAATTACTTACTTCACCAAAATAATTCATATTATGCATATTAGAGCTAATCTAACATGCCACATACTCTTCAATCACATAACACATGAATTTTCATAAAAGCACACACTTAGCCATAATAGTTCTAAATTCAAGAAATTAATCATGAAACTCCTGGGGTAGGGGTAGGTTGTTACAATATATATATATATATATATATATATATATATATATATATATATATATATATATATATATATATAT
The DNA here is from genome assembly GCA_947687605.1 of Reutealis trisperma. NCBI lineage: Eukaryota > Viridiplantae > Streptophyta > Magnoliopsida > Malpighiales > Euphorbiaceae > Reutealis > Reutealis trisperma. The sequence goes on from CANTUT010001512.1 coordinate 22,665, forward strand.
ATATATATATATATATATCACAAACACATATATATTAATTAGAGTAGCATATTTTGGTCTCAACTGTTGAAGTTTCTATTTTATTGGTCTTGCATCTAAGTACAATGGAATGGTATACTTAGGAATCAATGAATCTATCCCAGGCATGTCTATATAACTCTAAGTGAAAGCCTTTTGTTTTTGAAGAGCAGGTCTCTCAATCCCTCCCTAAATCCATTTGTAACTTTAGGACCCAGTTGTAACAACTTTAGGTTTTCAGAAGTGTTTAAATTAAATTCACATAAATTAGATGCATTAATGTCATAAATATGCATGGATGGATCTATTTTATGAATGCTCCTATTGGGAAAAACATTAAATAAGTAAGCAAAATCAAATTTAATTTCATTAAAAAGCTCACAATTAGTGTTCTCAATGATGTACTCATCATCAATTACATTATTAATTACCCTATCAGTGTTCTCTTACTTAACTCATGTGTCTTCAATTTAGAACAGTTTCTTGATGCCATCTATGAGGTCTTCTTCTTCGATACCCACTCCAGCTCTTTTCTTTTGATGCACTTCTATCTTTTGGGTTGAACCAGGTACTTTAATCTTTAAAGATTTCAAAACCAAGAATCCCCTTACCTTTGAATATAACTGGCTCAACGAAACCATGGTAAGGATGGGTTTCATTTTCCTTGATAGACCTCCATTCATATTCAAATGATCCAATTCATCAACTGAGGGTTTTCAACATCAAAGTTCAAGTTGAATTTGGAAGTCTATCCCTTAAAGTTAATCGTTTTAGTCACTCCCGGATTGTTCTTGCCTGGCCCAATTTCAAGAAAGAACTTCTGCTTTTGAAGTATCCTTGCTACTTTTAGATCCATCAAATCCTCATAAATCCTATAGATTTGAAAAACTTGACATTAAAGGCCCTTCATCTAAACCATGTTTCAATATAGCTACCATTTCATTATTCACAACTCTGTTGGTTTTAATTCCATATTCAAAGGGAACTTGATCTTATGATGGAGAGTAAAAGGGACTCCTCCAACGACATGAAACCAAGGCCTTTTGAGCAAGAGAATAATAAAGGAATGTCAATCACAATAAACTCTATCATGGATTCAATATCTCCAACTTTCACAATAGTTTGAAAGGTTCCTTCCATCATCCTTTTTTAGGTATCGTAAGCCCTAATCGCATTTGAAGCCTACAAGTCATTGGGAGTTATACTTGACCTAGAAAAAACCTTTAGAGGATAAACATTGATAGCTAACCTATCATCTACCATAGCTATAGCTACTTTCATAACCTTGACCATCACTTGGATGATTAGAGGTTTAGTGTGGTCTTTCCTTTCAATAGGCAATTCTTTATTAGTAATGCTTATGGTGGGAGATTTGACACTAAGCAGACTTACCAAATCTTTTGGAGTGATGGTAATAGTAATGGACATTTTTGTGAAAGCCTTAACTAAGGCTTCTTTGTGTTTTTTAGAAGCCATCAAGAGTTCCCAAATGCTCAGGTTTGTAAGAGTTTTCCTTAGCTGCTTAAGAAGAGTATCACTATCTTCTCCATCTTTGCTTTGTTCATTCACTCTCTTATTCTCTACCCTTTTGATAAGGAGTTGATAGAACCTTCTGTAAACCCTTAATTTACACCTTCCAGTATACAATCAAACCCGAAAAGCATTTAGGCTACGGACCTTCAAAAGCTAAATCTCCAAAAATCAACAAAACTGTAGAAAATTAGGAAATGGAGCCTCAAGGGCTTGAACCTATCCCTTTGACCTTTGAATCACCCTTAGATCATTCAAGACAGAATAAGGAGTAAAACACAACTAGAATCATAAAAAATGGACAAGAAATAGGTCAAAATGGGTGGTTGGAGGGAGAAGAAAAGAGGAATTAGAGGATAGCTATTAACTCTAACTGAAGGGGTGAAGAGAAATGGGAAATGGAGGGAGGTATTTATGGGAAAAATGGGTGAGGGTAGTTTAGGAATTGAAAAAGTGAAAGGAACAAAAGGATAAGGCTGAAAAGGGGTTAAAAATTGAGTTGAAAAAGGGCAAAATGGACACTTTGGCATAAAAAAGAGGACCATAGGTGCATATCTATGCAGAAATTAGTATGGATTTGTGTTAATGTCTATGGATTTGCATCAGGTTTATACAGATCTACACCATATTAGCGCGGCAGCTATGCCAATAAGGCATAGATTTGCACAGACCTAGTGTGGATTTGTACCAAGCTTGTACGGCTCGACTTTTTTTTTTTTTTAGAGATTGGTTATTGGTTTAGGGTTTAGGGAATTTAGATGTTCAGTAGCAATGTAATTTAAGGCTAAAAAAAATTTTCTTTTAAGGGCACTACCTCAAATCGTTGCCTGCTAACCAACTAGCAAGACTGCCATAATGGCTCTGGTAGCACTTTAAACTTAGCAGGTGGCAAAGTACGACTAGATGATGAGGGTGTAAAATTAATTAAAGGTTCACAACTATCCCCTAATCAGAATTCTCTTTTCTATAAGGTAATTCTGATGATTGTGAACCTAAGAGTTGAGATGGTGCAAGGAACCAAAAGGATGTTTTGGTCATTGCTTGGACATGTACAAATGAGAGATATGGCTAAAAAAGATAGATGGTAAAAAGAACCACAGGGACGTTTAAGTAATCTTTCCTAAACATTTATTAGTGGAAAATATGGCTGATAAATGGAAATGAGAAAATGGACGAAAGGGATATTTAGGATGGTGGCTAGATATTTTTGTGTAAATTGATGGATTTGACTTAAAGAGATGGAAAAGAAAACCACATGGATATCTAGGTGACCATTTCTAGATATTTATGGGTGGAATTGATGGATTTACGTAGAAAAGATGGAAAAAAAAGAACCACTAGATGTCTAGGTGACTATTTCTAGACATTTTTGGGTGGAATTGAATGGTAAATGGAAGCAAGAAAAAGAACTAAAGTGATATGTAGAGTAGTGGCTTGATATTTTTGGGTGAATTGATTAATTCTGCTGATTTGAGGTAGGGAAAGGAACTAGAGGGATGCCTAGATTAGACATATCTGGGTGAAGGACTTGGATAAATTTTTTATAAAAGAGATGGAAAAAGGAACCATAGGGATGTCGAGGTCATTATTTCTAGACATTTATGGTTGAAAATTGATGGGTTTGTATAAAATGGTATCAATTAGGTTTGAAAAGATATTAATTACTTTGAGGGGTACCAATTAACTTTAGAAGGGGTCAATCAACTTTAAAGAGGCATTGGTCATCTTCAGCAGATGTCGGTCAACTTCAAGGAGTCATTTGTCAGGCTCAGTAGATGTTAATTAACTTCAAGAAAGTATGGGTTAGCTTTAAAAGATTTCAGTCAGTTTTGAGGAGGCACTAGTTAGTTTTAGCAGATGTCGGTTAGTTTCAAGGAGGCACTAATTAGCCTCAAGAGAAGTCGGTCAGTTTCAAGGAGGCACTAATTAGCCTCAAGAGAAGTCAGCTTCAAGGAGGCACTAGTCAACTTCAAGAGATGTTAGTAAGCTTCGAGGAAGTATTGGTTAGCTTGGGAGATGTTAGTGAGGCTAGTGGCTCAACTTATGCATGATGGTGCATAATTACAGATGATTGTCTAGGTGATGGTGCACAGGTGATGCATGTTTATATATGCATGTTTTATAATTCATGGACCTTTTATTTGACTTCTATGTCATGCATGATTTGTGATGATGCCTATAATGGATGATTACATTGATGAATGAGGGTGGATTCACACATTTGCTTTGTGAATGCAATTTTTTTTTCATGTGACTTTTGTGTTTATGGAGACATGTATTTGTGGATTGCAAAACTTTACAAGGTTGAGGAACTCAAATTAGGTTGGTATGGAATAGTTGTAATGGTGGCATTACGAGGAGTTTGAGTGGATTGAGATTTTTCTGAGGGCTTGATTTAGGTTTTGGGATTCAGTGGCCACATTTTCTATTTTAGTACTGCTGAAGAGGAGCTGTGCTCATTCTCTAAAAGTTTGGTATTATGGCTTGGCTACAACCCAAAGGCAGCTTTGGTGGTGCCAGAGCTTAGAGTTTGGCATCTCCTAGATTTTCAAGAGTTTTTTTTAGACCTATCTTAAGATGTTGTAAGCCAGATGATGATTGGTGATGGTCAAGTATATTTGACCATGTGATTAAGAAGTTTCATGATCCTGATGACCAAGGAGATAGGAGGGGGTGGAGCCTCAAGATGAGGGTCTTAGTTTTCTATTTGAGAGTTAGATACAGTCTGTTGATTAGGGTGATGCTAGATTGGTAGATGAAGCAGAGGCATTTTGGGTTAGAGCTGTACTGGCAGAGATACTGATGAGTCTTGATTACTTTGTTTGAGATTTACAAAGATGAACTATCTTGCCAATTATTCACCAAATGAGAAAAATTTATCTATTCTTATCCTTTTTTGTTGGGGTGTTTTATGGTAGTCTATTTTAAGTTATCTTGGAAGTGTGGCTAATGGATCATTTTTAGGCAGTGGCCCCTGCTTTTTAATCTGCATATGCCTTATTGAGACTTGGTCAGAGATTGGATAGGATGGTTGCTTGCAGCTTGCCCTTGGAGAACACATTTTCAGCACTGCCAATGGTAAGGGATTAAATCTCTTATTACCAGGGCCATGGGCATTAAGTGGTTTGCCTATTGGGTTTGGATTGAATGACCTTTCATTAGGGGATGAGGGTTTCAAGGCATATGAGGTAGACTCATGATGTACCCCTAATTTTCCTTTCTTGGAGTTTGCTCAAATCACATATTCCATTACCAAAGCTATCAAGGATGACTAGCTAAGGAGTTATCATATTGTTCATTCTAAAATTTCACTTAGGACCATACACAATTCACACTCACCCTAGGAGTTTTGTGATAAAATTTCTTGATTGCAACTATTATGATAATGTATGTGCTTTCATGAAAATCCATATGCTATGGGATTGATGAGTAAGTGGCATGATTAGTTCTAATATGCATAATATGAATTTTGGATATGAAAAATATGATTTATGTGAAGTGCAAAAGCATAAAATGATTTATTGCATACAAAATGAATTTTCATGGACAAAGTGATTTTAAGCATAAAATAATTTTTATGACCATTTTTAAAATATATTTAATTAAATATTTTTGAGGGATTTTAATGAAAATAAGAAGCAAAATATTTTATTTTTAATTATTTAAAATCAGCCCATAAATTAGATTAAAAGCCCAATTCACCAAAAGTCCAACACACCAAAACACTCCTAACCTAGCTCATTAATGACAAACTTATAATTTTGCACCAAAACACTAATAATGACCTAAAATTTGGCCTGCTTGTTTGATGGCAACCTCCATTCTATTATTAATCATAATTTTTATAGAAAAATTCTCTCAAAAATTCACTCTCCACCAAAATTCATAAGGTGCCTGCAAACCTTATGATTTTATGATAGTCTTCGTAAGTTTTTCTCTTCTTTCAAGCTACTATTTGACTTTTAAAAAAACTAATCATGAGTAATCCATATGGGGCTATGTATTTACTATTTTTATTCTTATCAAATCTGGCCTTGGTTGTTTGTTTTGAAGGAGAAACCGATTTCCAACCGTAAACACAACTCTTTCTTCACAAATCCATCAAAAGTGAGCCCTAAAACCTAAAAGTTGGATTTTTCATGCATATGATCATAAAAGCGGGTGATTTCTACATTTTTTATATTCTAAATTGATTTATGAAAAATATTGGTTTAAATCATACATTTACGTATTACTATAATGATCAGAAAGTACGAAAAGCAAGAAAATCCATGGTTTCCATGATTACGTGGTTTCGGCCAACCTTGGAATTTTGATCTCAAGGCCTATAATTTTTGTATGATACATTTTAATGATTGTTAATATGTATATATGAATGATGCATTATTTAATTGCATGTTAGTTGAATGAGTAGCTCTAGGAAACACCTAGAGTGTTTCGGCCTACCTACGGTTTCCAAACCCTAATTGTCATGTTTGATTAAAATGGATATATTGAATAATCTTAAATTGACTATGAAATTGATTTTATGATTTGGTCAAAGAAGACAAGTAAGACTCTTTTAAGGTTTATTTGTTAAGTTGATATATATAGAAAGTATTAAGTGTACTAGGTTGGAAGTTGAATTGAATTGATATTAAGATCATGAATTATTGTGCTTGGCTTTAGAAAAGTCTTGATATATGTTATTATATAATTTCATATAAGCATAGGAAAAGTATGTAAGACTTAAAAGTCGATATGTTATGTGCAAGTGATGAGTGCACTTCTTAGTGCAACTCCAAGTATATGTGAATGATATATGTGCAAGGAATAGTTATGGGATAGGATAGCATGATGTTAAGTAAATGCTAAGTGTTGAATTATAATGTTATGTTAGAGCTTGAGGATTGTTAGAGATGCAAGGGCTACAGGCATTAGAAGCTAAGGAACTATAAGGTGAGTAAACATTATGTTCACATTTCAAGTATAAGTTATTATGATATGTGAACCTTTGAGATTCTTGAAACCGAAGTTCCTCTCTATTTTCAATTATAACTATATGATTTCTTTGTTAAGCTTGGGTTATTAAAGAACAATTGGTCCGAAACTATTATTATTTATTCAATGATAAGAAAGAACCTTTGTGAATGTTGCCTTACCTTATATTCTTTCTAGAACTATACTATTGTTTATCTTTTGTTTAATAAGCTAAACTTCTATTGCTATTATGTTACATGTGATTGCATTCTTCAATGCCATTATTACAAATGATTACCATTAGCTTTAGCTATGGTACCTATGAACCCCTTTATGTAGAAATCCTCATGTTGATGTAGGAAATCATCTAAACCTATGCACATGGTTTTAACTCAATGGATAGGGGTAGTGTATCCATCTCAGCTAGAAGGGGCAATTCTAGTCATGGAGCCTAATTAGCTTCATGCTTCTTTATGAGTTAGAAATTGGAATTTGGTATGATGCCACCTCTCCCATGAGTGAATAAGGTAAAAGCCATCACTTTACAAGTTACAAGTTATAAGTTTGATTTCTGTGAACCTTGCTAAATTTCAAACCATGAATTATGAATTATAAACCCTTATAAAGGGATATGTGTTATTGTACAAGTTGTATTGTTTACTCATTGAGATCATCTATCTCGCCCTTTTCCTTATGTGATTTCAGGTGAGCATTATGAGGAGGCAAGGTGATAGCTTAAGCAATCTACTCTGCTTGAGGGATTTCCTTATCTAAGTTTATTATCATACTATGATATGAAGAGTCTCTTTTAGATGCTTTGAGAGTTCTTGTCTGGGGAGTTTTATTTTTGGAACATTTTGTTTTGATGATTTGTTTGGAGTCTTAAAATGTTCTTTTCTTATGGATGGTATTTAAAGGATTTTTAAACTATTCTTCTGCAAATTAAGGTTTCTTTTTATTAATGGTCAAATTAAGTTAATGCATGAGATTTTGGTATGGTCCTAGGTAGTGCTTATATGTGCATAAATGGGTTTTTTAGGCATGGGTGACCTTATGTCTTCCCATGTTCTAGGACTGTCACATCTTTGAAATTAAGATGTGACAAGAGGTATGATAAATGGTCGATAAAGGTGGCTTGGCTAGTTGAGAAGAGTACCAGGTTGCCTTGCTAAGGGAAATAGAGGGTGATGCAGTGTGAACCCTTAATTTTGCACTTTCTAGTATATGTTTGAACCTTAAAAGCACTTAGGCTTGGTAAGCAAACCTCTAGAAGCTGAAAACTCTCAAAATGGAAAAAAACACATTTCTTTTTGACATTTGAACCCTTTTAAATCATCCAAGACCAAGTAACGAATACAACACAATTGGAATCGCAAAAAACAAATGAGAAACAAGCGAGAATGGGCAAAAACAGGAAAAGCAGGTGAATTAGTGCCATTGTTGCATAGCTTTGCAGCATTGCCATAGAGCCTTCCATGGCACTCCAAGAATATTTTTGTTTCCCACATTGGAAATTAGTTTTTCTATGCTTCAACCCTCCCTTTATATATAAATGGTCTCTCTACACTTCAAGAGATCAACTTTTAAAGCTTGAAAAGCATTAACTTTAAGCAAACCGCTTTGCATTTGCTCTTGCTTTGCAAAGCAAGTTGGGGGGTTTCTCTTTGATTCTTACTCAACTAGTTAAAGGCTTTCCACTCGCTTGTTCAAGGCAAGTCCATTGCCCAAGGCTCTTGTTGGGAGGTTTCTCCTTGATTCCTACCTGACTAGCTAAAGCCTTTCTGCTCACCAATTCGAGGCAAGTCTATTGCCCAAGGCTCATGTCTGCCCTCTGAAGCTAGCTGCTACCTATCATTCAAGGCTAGTCGCCGCCCACCGTTCAAGGTAAGCTGCCTCCCACTGTCCAAGGCCAGTCGCCGCCCACAGTTTGAGGTAAGCTTCTTTCTTTTAATTTTCTTTTGTCTAAATGTCCTTGCCTCTTTTAGTTAGTTAATTAAATTGATTCGTCTAGGTTGTTAGCTAATCAACTCAATAGTCAATTAGGTTGTCCAAGGCTAGTCGTTGCCACCTTAATTTATTTTTAAATGGAAAAATTAAGGAAAAACCCAATTGACTCCAATTCATTAATTTTTAATTAATTACCCAAGGATAAAATCATTAGTCTCAAACCAGGTTGAGTTTAGAGACTAGATTTTTGGTTTTAAATAATCTAAATTTGGCTCTTAAGTTTAATTTGATTTTAGAAAAATTGATTTCATTAATGACATTTATAAGATGACATTAAAGAAAATGTATGAATATAGCATAACATGAATACATGGTGTATGAGGGATTAGTAAAACAATTAAATTAAATATTCACAAATTACATTAATTAAAAAGGGGAAAGGAGATTGATTGGGATTTGGATTTGAGGTTTGGATTTAGATTCCAAACATGCCTATATACCCCATTGAATGGGGATCAAAACTCACATAGTCCATTCCATGATTAACTGGAGGGGTTTTAGATTGATCAGATTGATTTTGGTTTGGGTGTGTTGAGAGTAAGGAAAAAGGCTGATACCTTTTTTTCAGTGAGCATAGGGTTTTACTAAACTGAAGTTCTATTTTATCGGGACTGGGTGATTAGACTAATTGGAAGATTAATTAATTAATTAAAAAGATTAATTAACTAATTAATATGATGAAAATGATAGATGGATTAATTAATTAAAAAGATATATTAATTAATTTGGATGAAAGGTGGAATGAGAAGAAGGATTAATTTGATTTTGGAAAAAAGTGATTAATTAATTAATTAATTGAGTGATTAATTTTAATTTAAAAAAAGTTTTTTAGTTAATTAAAAAGATTAATCAACTTGGTTAGGGTGAGATAATTAAATAATTAAAAAGATTAATTAATTAATTAGAGAGTGGTTGGAGGGAGAAGAAGAGAGAAATTAGTAGATAACCATTAGTACTGATTCAAGAGGTGCATTGGAATGGAGGATGAAGGGCCTATTTGTAGGAAAAGGGAGATGAGGTTAGTTTAGATAGTAAAAATGTGAAAAGACCATGAGGGGTAGGGCTAGAAAGGGCTGAAAAATTAGGTTGAGGGGTATTTTGGAGACTGTAGGAGGAGTAGTGGGGCCCACACCACCAGAGGCAGAGGCGGCACTACTGACAAGGTAGGTAGTGGGCTGCTAAAAGGGGTACCAACGCCGCCCAATGCCTCGATGGGCGCACCACTTGATTTTTTGCTTTGCACTTGGTTAGGCTTTGAGACTTCCGGATCAGTTTTTGGGAGTTTCAGAATTAAAAAAATTAATCGGTCATCTTTGATAGATTTGAAAATAATTTTAGAACAATTGAACAGTTAGTCTAAGAAAAGATCGAGTCAGTTTCATGAAACATTGTATGATATAAAAGGTTCGGTTAGGATAGGAAAAGTGTCAGTGTTTGAAAATTAAGCATCCTCATACTAATGTGACTGAAAGTCCATTTTTAGCTTTGGGGGTGCTATCCCCTGCTCCCCTGTAGGGGGTGCTACCCCTTTGACCCCTGCCCACTAACCGACTAGTGGGATTGTCATGCTGGCTCTATGTAGTGCACTAATCTTAGCAGGTGTCAAGCTATAGTCGAATGATGAGGTATAAAGTTAAGGGTTCACAATATTATAAATTGTTCATGCAATTTAAACTGTTCATGAAATATATTTTAAGTTACTTTTATATTATTTGGCTAAACTTATTTTTTTAACTTAAACTGAAAACCTAATCGTTGAGTCCTATTTGGTTTTAAGGCTATTGATCTTTTTCCTTTGGGTAATAATTGGAGTCAAATGGATTTTTCCTTATATTTTTCCAAATAAAAATTAATTAAGATGGTGACTCTAAAAACAATTTTCAAATCAATCAAACATAAGCCCGAGGGCTTCCCGGTGAGTTCTTTCCTAAATGAGCATTTTGATTCCCTTTAGCGGATAGGATTGGTGTTCGGGTGAGGCCTCACCCGCAGCTATTGAGAGATAGGCTGCAAGAGGAGCCATTAGTAGAAAAAGAAGTGCAACATAGACATAGGGGGTGACTTGATCTTTGAAGGAGACTTGGGGATATATTGGAAGTGCAACACCATAGGTTGTAGTAGTGACGCAAACTGTGGTAGCAGTGACAAAGGAGACTATGATTGCATTGAGAACAAGATGACACTACATTGGAGGTTCAAAGAAGGACCACTATAGTTAGTGCAGAAAAGGATACTGCAATTTTTGGATTGTAGAGGAGGAGCAATTTCAGAACTACTGATACTTAAGAAAGGCTTTTTGATACTATTATGGCTAGTAGTTCTAATTTTATTGGCATTTCTACTATTATAGCAGAGGGAGCCATAAAGATATGAAGGAGAGGTGTGCCCATTTGAGGAGATTATGGTAGACTCTGATTCTAATGAGGACATGAGAGATGTGCACCTTAAGAGGTACAGGAGAACTGGCTAGACAGTGACTTTAGACATAACCTTGTTTTTGCTTTTTGTTCAAAACAATTACAAGTTGATAGGACTATACGAAATAGGATAAGCTATAGATGACATTGAAAAGGCTATCCTTGTTTTCATAATGATGATTTTGTATTTTGCAAAATCTTATCACCACTAAATGAGACATCTTTTATTTTTGCTCTAATTTTGACCTAAGTAACTCTTTCTGATTTTTAGCTTAGCACGTAATCTTTTCTTCTTCTTTTTTCTTCTTTTTTTTTTTTTGTTTAGGCAAAAGAATTAAGTGAATGATGTATTAGGCACATAAAAAATGAGAATATGATGCAAATAAAATATTTTATATTATGATTTGACCGCACCCGAGACGGGCTGCCTACTATCCCTTACAATCATTTTCCTCCTATTAATTTTTCTCATTTTTTAGGGAGAATTAGGTTCATATAGTTTTGATTATATATGCATGAAAATAGAAATGAAATGTAGATATCATCTTCAGATGAAGTATCGCTTTGGCTTATTCAAGTTGCAAGGATAGGAAAAATTATTTTTGTCGACATCTGTGAGGATGGCGCCTTTGTTGGATAAGATCTTCTTAAGCATATATTATCCAACTTAGTTTGGTTTGAACTATCTTTTGGATCATGACTAGAGGCTTGGATTTCTTCTAGAACGGGATTTCCTTCTTGCAAACCCTTTTCTCTCGCCTTCTAGTTGAAGTGCTCGGCTAATCTTCATTAATAATCATGAATTTTGTACTGAGCATCGATTCTCTTTCCATCAATGGCATTCAGCTAGTTTTGATAGCTTTCGATCTATTTTGTTTTCATTCTTCATAGCTTCTCCTTGACAGGTTTTGTAACAACTCACATCTACCCTAGGAGTTTTAGTGACAAATTATTTGAATTTAGGGTTATTGTGACAAATTATGTGACTATGTGAAAATTTGTGTGTGATGTGATTTATGGGTTTGGGGCATGTTAAATTAATTTTAATATACCTAATATAAATAATTATTGTGAAAAAAATGATTTGAATAAAATGCATTAGCATGAAATAATTTATTTTTCATAAAATGAATTTTCATGTAAAAAGACAATTTTTAAGCATAAAATGATTTTATGAGTATTTTTAAATTATTTTTAAATAGATATTTTGGGAGAAATTTAAATGAAAGTAATAACAAAAATATTTTTATTTTTATTACCTATAATCAGCCCTAATTTAAATAAAAAGCCTAAATACCTAAAACCCATTATACTAAAATACTCATAACCTAGCTCATTAAGGGTATTATTGGAAAATTTTCCAAAACCCTACAAATAAATACCCTAAATTTGGCCAGCCCCTCATTCTAGCAGCCACCATTCTGTTATTTCATTATTTTATTAGAAAAAATTTTTCAAAATATTTCTTTCTACTGAAATTCATAAAATCCTTTCAAACTTACGATTTCGCGACTGTTTCGTAAGTTTTTCTTTTCTTTTAAAATTGCTATTTGATTTTTTATGAAACTAATCTTAGGAATATTATTTTGAAATGAATATTACTGATTTTTATTGATAAAATTTGGGTTAGGTGACTTCCTGGGAGAAAAATTAATTTTTCTACCAAAAGCACCAACCTCTCTACGCGATTTCTCCAAAGGTGATTCTTACGACTCAAAATTGAAAATTTCATGCGTAAACAATACCAAGGGGGGTATTTTTAAATTTTGCTGTTCTAATCTGATTTTTAATGTATTTTGATGAAAAATATTGGATTAAATTATATTTCTACATATTACTGTAATGATTGAAAAGTTTCAAAAAACAAAGGAATTCAAGGTTTTTGTGCTAGAACTTAGAAGTTGGAAAATTCTATGATTTCTTGTACATGTGGCTGCCAATTTGAATATGGATGAATTCTAAACTGATTTTTTTTTGTTTGGATGAAAAATAATGATTTAAATCATGTGTTTGCATATCGCTGTAATGAACAAAAAGTACAGAAAGCTTAAAAACTCATGATTTCCTTCCTAAACCATAAATTTGGAATTTTCATGTATGAAAAGCATTCATGGCTGCCAATTTGTACCTACTAATGTTTTAAACTGATATTTGTTGTGATTGAATGAAAAATAATGGTTTAAACCACATGTTTACATATTATTATAATGACCGGAAAGTACTGGAAACAAAAGAACTCATGGCTTTCATCTTAAAACTTTAAGTTGGAAATTTTCATGCATTTGAATGTATATATAGGCTAATTCTTACATGTCTATATTCTAAAATAATTTTTTTTTATTACATGAAAAATCTTGGTTCAAACCATGTTTCTACATATTACTGTAATAGACAGAAAGTGCGAAAAGTAAGAAAATTCAGTTCTTCTCCTAATAGGGTATTCGGCCTACATTGGGATTGTCATCCCAATGTCCATAATTTTTGTGTGATGTATTTTAATGATTATTGACATGTATGAATGAATATTAAATAGTTAAATTGTATGTTGGTTGAAGGAATGGCTCTAGACAAGGCTAAAAGTAATTTGGTATACTTATGTTATCTTAACCTTATGTTGTGATTAGAATGTGAATGTGATTGGGTAATATGGAAATAGGTTTTATGATGATTTAATAATGAGTTAATGATCCTAAATTGATGGAGAGATTCACTAAATGAATTGGGCATAAGAGATAGGTATGACACTTAAAAGGTTATTTGTTAAGTTGACATATATGGAAGTATTAAGTGTACTAAGTCGATTGTTAAAGTAAATTGATATTATGGTAATGATATTGTGTTATCCTTAGAAAAGTATTAACATAATTGTAATGTGTTTTCATATGGGCCTACAAAGGCTAAGTGTACAAGAATTTTAAAGTTAATATGTTATATGTAAGTGATGAGTACACTTCTATGTGCAACCCTAAGTGTATGTGAATGTTATATGTACATGAGGTAGCTATAGGATAGGATAGCATCATGATTAAATAAATACTAAGTATTGAATTAAATATTATGTTAGAGATTCAGGAGTGTTAGAGGTCTAAAAGGGCTACATGTACTAAGAGCTAAGGAACCACAAGGTGAGTAAACATTATGCTATTATTACAAGTTCAAGCTATCATGATTATATTATGGGAACCTTTGAGATTCTTGAAACCTAATTTCACTTCCATTTGAAATTTGACTATGTGATTTCTTTGTTAAGCTTGGGTTGCCAAAGGACATTTGGTCTAAATCCATTTTTAACTATCCAATGATAATATCTTTGTGATTATTAACCTAACTTATATTCTCTAAAACTACACTATCATTGTATCTTTTATTTGAAAGTTAAACTACTATTGCTATTAGGATACTTGTTATTGTTGTCTTATGTGATATTGTTATTTATGATTATCATTAGCCCTAACTATGGTACCTTTAACCCTTTATGCAGAAGTCCTCATGCCGATACGGGTAATCATTGGAACCTATGCACATGGTCTTAACCTGATGGATAAGGGTTGTGTATCCACCATAGTTGGAAAGGGTGGTTCTAGCCATAGAGCCTGATCAGTTTCATGACTTTATAAGTAATGGGTTGGGAGTTGGAATTTGGTATGAGGCCACCTTTCCCTTGAGTGAATGAGCCAGTATAGTCATTTACTCTGATTGGGTAATAAGTGTTTTAAGTGTGATTTTTGCAAACCTGCTAAAGTAAAAATCTTACCAAATTGACAACTGTGAAACCGTGATTTGTAAATCATGAACTATGTGTTATGTGTAATGTGTTTTCCTTAAAAATGGGATGTATGATAATGTTTATGCTATATTGTTTACTATTGAGATCATCTATCTCACCCCGTTTTCTTGTGTGGTTCCAGGTGAGCAATATGAGGAGGCAAGGTGATAGCTCAAGCACTCTACTTTGCTTAGGGGAACTCCTTGTCTGAGTCAATAATAATACTATGCTATGAAGGGTTATTATTAGATGCTCTAGGAATATTTTATTTTGATGATTTTTCTAAGATTTTATTTATTAAGGTTTCAATTGGATTATGAGTATTATTTTACGATGGATTGTATATAAAGTATCTAATTATTGTCTTCTGTAACTAAAGGTTTCCATATAATATTTTTAAGTGAGTTTATGTATAAGGTTTGGTATGATCCTAGGCATGATTTGTATATGTGTCGATGGGTTCTATGGGCGTGGGTGACCTTATGTCTCCCCATGATCTAAGACCATCATATTTCTGAAAATGGGATGTGACAAGTTTCTTGTCTATGTAGTTGGGATCTCGTGAACTATAATGCTTAGATCATCCCTATCACATCTTTGTCTTATATAGCTCATGAGTTTTTCCACTACTGCCATGCAAATGCAATGTATGGGATTTAGATTTTTTTTTGTGCTATAATTAATTGATCCTTTAACTTTTTCATATTTTTTTGTGTTTTTTTATTATTAATTTTTTTGTTCTTTTTTTTCTTTTTTTACATGTCCTATTTAAAGATGAATTAGGAAAAATTAAAGTAAATTAGAAAGTTCAAACTTTTTATTACAGACAAAAGTCCCATCAATATACAGACTTAAAAGGGCAAGACCTGACAAACTCAAATTCAAAGAAAGATTTAACAAAAATAAACTCAAGAGACTTAGACTTGGACTCAGACATAGATTCAGACTCAGACTTAGACAACTCAGACACTAACTCAGAGGACTCAAGCATAGCAGGCCAACATTCTTCTCAAAGTGACAATCATTAGGTAAAGCTTGAGATGGTTGGATGAGCTCAATGATTCAAAAGAGGATTGGTGATGGTGCTAAACTTTGGGTATGGCTATCAATGAGGTCTTAAACTTTATGCTTTAAAGCCTTGCACGCATCAGTTTTGTGCCGTGGTCCTTGATGATAGTCATAATGCTCATTAGCATTATAGCCCTTAGGCAAGGGGTTGGGAGGTGCTATTGGCTTTAGAGGCTTGACAAGATAGGCATCTAAGGCCTTCTTATAGATCATACATTGGGGCATACCTAGCTCAGAGAAAGCTCTTTCTTTCAAGCCTCATTGGTTGGTGATAAGAGATAGCATTTATCTCCTCTTCTCTTTGGGTGGTGGAATTGGTGGTGTAATTGTTGTTCTTGTGATACCTGAATCAAATCCTTAACCTTGGAGACAGTGGCAATGAGAGCTTTAAAGTTGGGGAGGTATTGATTTTACAAATAAGCTTGGTATTAGGGGAGGAGGTTCTTGGTGATGATGTCAATTTGCTCTACTTGAGATGGATAGTTCACCATTTGAGCCACTTTTATCCTCCATGTTATAAGGAGCATGGTGAAGGATTCTCTTTGCCCTTATTTAGTAGTTTTCATATCTCAACAGTAAATATCCACCTTGATGTTATAGTGGTATTGCTTAATAAATACATTGCATTTGTCATCCCATGTCTTTTTATGATTTTGGTCGAGATCTAAAAGCCATTTGATGGTAGCCCTAGTTAAAGATTGCTGGAATAACTAAGCAAAGAGCTTGTCATCCATACCAAAAGGTCTCATTGCACCTTGTACATCTTAAGGTAGGTCTTAGGGCAAGTTGTGCCATTGAATTTTTCTATTATGGGCATTTTGAATTTGGGTGGAACTTTGGCTTTCGAGAAGAGAGTAAGAGAATCAACATCTATCATTTCTTCATGCTCTTTGATAGATCATTTTATGGCTTCAAACTTTTCCATCAATATCTTGGCTTTGAGAAAGCTAGAGAAATATCCACTTTGAAAAGGATTTGTAGTGGGAGTGGGAGTAGTGGCATTCACATCTAAAGGAGGAGAGATGGGTGTTTCAAGAGCTTCCCCTTTATCGATGAGATCGATAATAGGGGGAGTAAAAGTGGGGGCATGGCTAGTTTTGGCTTGAGTGGAAGCAAGCTGAGTAGGGGGAGGAGTATTGGCTGCATTGGTCATTTCCTTGACCTCATTAATGATGGATTGGCATTGAGAATTAAGAGCACTAATGAAAGTGGCAGACTGAGCATTGAGAGCATAGGTGAACATGTTGGCTTAGGTCTTAAGGGTGATAATGAGTGTGGCTTGGAAAGTCTCATCTTGTTTCTTAAGGAGATTGGTGAAAAAAGTGCTCATCACATCTTAGTCGAAAGAGCTAGAGATGTTGGCCAGTAGTACCTTGAAAACAGAAAACAAACAAAAAAAGGGTAAGAATATAGAATTATGAAGAAAAAGAGGTAAATATAATGGTATGTAGGGAAAGGGATTCCCTCTATATGGTTGGTCACTAGGTTTAACATGTTGTGTGAGTGTACTATGTTTTGGGTGATGGACCACTGGTTTAAGTCTTTGAGGTGTTCAAGGGTTTACCTTGTTGAGCTTCTCATGTTATATATGCATGGCAATGTTATGATGCATGCCAAAAAAAGTTTTTATGGGCATATGCATAAATGTCTCCATTATTATGATACATGGAACTTAGGGTCAACACTAGAGTGACTACATGCACAAGGGTGAAGGGCAGTTTGATTAAGGTCTCCATCCTACTAGAGCATCAATATACCTAACCATATGTGAGGCAAGGAGCCTCAAGTGGGTCTAGTAGTACTAATTGCTCTTTACACCACTAAAATGATCAAGGATTCATCACGGAGTGGAATGCTTTCATTATCTCCCAACATACTCAAAGAAAGTTGTCGAGCTAATGCTACTCACCATCCAAAAGTTTTCCTAAAGCTAAGATTAGGCAAAGATCCTTTATTATGTAAAGTGATGCATGAAAGTCAAATTATATTTAATGAGACAAATGGATATTATTTGGAAACTTTTTCTTTAACCAAATAGTTATCTTCTTATTTTCCTTTTTATTTTTAAAAAAAGGTGGTGGTAACCAAGTCCCTAGTGGAGTTGCTAGCTGTGAGGCCTTGCCTAAACATCGATCTGATTTGTTTGAGGGAATTGGAATGTTCCTTTGGGTTTAGACTCACAATGGAACCCTCGGGTTTGGATTGGTTGATTTTGAAAATGATTTTAGAAGCTGCCACCCTAATTTATTCTTAAATGGGAAAATTAAGGAAAAAACCCAATTGACTCCAATTCATTAATTTTCAATTAATTTACCCATGGATAAAATCACTACCCTCAAACCAAGTTGAGTTTGGTGACTAGGTTTTTGGATTTAAATAATCGTGATTTGGCTCTTAAGTTTAATTTGACTTTAAAAATTAATTTCATGGATGACATTTAAAAGATGATGATTATAAATAAAATGTATGCACATGGCATAATATAGATGCATGGGAAAATTGAAGAGCAAATAAAGTAAATCATTCACAAACTAACCCTCTAGTCCTTATGGATTCTAGAGGAACCACATAATCACTCCTTAATTTCATAAATAAATAATTGATTATAATTGAAAGTAAAGGGAAAATTGAATTAATTTTAGGATTAAATTTAAATTCCAAATGTGCTTACATACCCCATTAAATGGGAATCAAAACCCATGTAGTTCGTTTCATGATTAAGTGGAAAGGTTTAGAGATTGATTAAATTGATTGATTTAATTTAGGTTTGAGAAAAAAAGGCTGATACCTTTGCTTTTGGAGGGCGGAGAGTTTTACTAGACTAAAGTTTTATTTTATCAAGACTGGATGATTAGATTGATTGAGAGCTAGTTAATTAATTATAATGATTAATTAACTAATTAATGTGATGAAATGGATAGAGGAATTAATTAATTAAAAAGATTAATTAATTAATTTGGATAAGAGATGGATTTGGAAAAAAGAAAGATTAATTTGACTTTGAAAAAAGTGATTAATTAATTAATTAAAAATATTAATTAATTAATTAATTGAGTGATTATTTTTAATTTAAAAAAAAAGAGTTTTAGTTAATTAAAAAGATTAATTAACTTGATTAGGGTGAGATAATTAATTAATTAATTAAAAAGATCAATTAATTAATTAGAAAGTAGTTAGAGGGGGAAGAGGAGAGGAATTAAAGGATAGCTATCAACTCTAACTCAAGGGATGAAGAGAAATGAGAAATGGAGGGGGGTATTAATAGGAAAAGTGGGCAAGGGTACTTTAGGAATTGAAAAAGTGAAAAGACCAAAAGGTTAGGGCTAAAAAAGGGTTAAAAATTGGGTTGAAAAAGGAAAACTGGATATTTTGGCTTAAAATAGGGACCATGAGTGCGAATCTGAGTCAGTGTCTACGGATCCACTTCAGGTCTGCATGGATACACACTATGCTAGCATGGATCTGCATAGACATAGTATGGATTCACACCAAGCTTGTGCAACTCATCCTTTTTTTTTTTTTAGAGAGATTGGTTGTTGGTTTGGGATTTAGAAAATTTATATGTCTGGTAGCAATGTAATTTAAGGCTAAAAAAATTTGCTTTCGGGCATTGCCACGCACTAACTAGCTAGTGAGATAGCCATAACAATTTTGCATGGTGTATTAAACTTAGCAACTGGCAAAGTGCAGCTAGATGATGAGAGTGTAAAATTAAGGATTCATAGAGGGTTAGATTGATTGGTAATTAACTAATAAATTAAAATGATTAATTAACTAATTAATGTGATGAAATGGATGAATGGATTAATTAATTAATTAGGATGAATGGTGAATTCATTAAAAAAGATTAATTTGATTGTGAAAAGTGATTAATTAATTAATTAATTGAGTGAATGATTAATTTTAAAAAAGATGAGTAGTTAATTAAAAAGGTTAATTAATTTTGGTTAGGCAAATTTGGTTATCAAACAATCTAGCAGTCGGTCTAAAGAGATATTTGGTCAATTTTGGAAAAAAGTTGTCTGATACAAAAGGTCTGATCATGGTCAGAGAAGTGTTAGTGTTCAAAAATTAAGCATCTTTGTACTAATATGTCTACTCGCTAACCGACTAGTGGGACTATTGTCCTGGCTCTATGTAGCACATTAAACTTAGTAGGTGTCAAGCTGCAATCATATTATAAGGGTGTGAAATTGAGGGTTCACATTGACTCGTTGAACATGGTCATATCTAGTACCTTGAACCAACTAGGAAGTTTGTTAGCAACATCAATTATCAGAGCACTAAGGGCTTTAATTTTTCAGACCCTTGCCTTTAAGCAACTTCTCTATCCTTTTCATTTGGTTTTTCAGCTCTTCATTTTTCGATGTCTCTTTCAATTTCTTTTGGAGATAGTCATCTAAATAATTAAATACATCATCACCATTTTAGTTTCCATGCCTTTGATTTTGAGCATTTGTCGGTTGTCTAAGGATATTATTAACACTATCAGCTTAGTGAGTCAGGTTTGTAGGTAGAGCAGCCTAGTCATTGAGGATTTAAGAGAGTTAATAATAAATCATTCCAGCCAACCTAGTTTCCAAAATGCAACCAATTATGGCTTTTGACTATTTGGCTTCTGACTGTTCATCAGCCATTTCAAAGGTAAACCTAGTTTCTAAAACTAGACTAAAGACTGAATCTTCCTCTATTTTTGAATCTAATGGTAGTGCAATAATAGAAGGGGTTTCATATGTGGCTAGTGGACTCTATCTCTAATGGTTAATTCCTAAACTGAGTCTAACTACAGTAATGAGCGACGAATCAACCTACCCCTAGGTCTTTTCCAAGTAGCCTTGCCTTATTTCTTTCATGGATTTATGGCTATAAAGTAGATAGTTAGCCATAATGGCATGACATACAAGATGCATGATATGAAAGGACGTGAGAAAAATGCATGTGATGTCTAACGTATAGCTTTATTGAAACAAAAAATTATTGTGCCTTGCTTGGATAGAACACATATTTTCCTTTCTTTTAATAAAGTTGTTTTTATGATTCCTTTTATTTTTGCCTAAAGGATTTGAGAGATGATCCTTTAGCAAGAGGGTTTTTTTTTTTTTTTTTGTTTTATGTGCTAATAAGAACATGTATGGAACTTAAATAGCCAACTCCATTTTATTAATGATAAAAGAGTTGACTACATCATGATTAGAAAGGAAAATCTATAACTCTTAGCCATAAATGAGACAAATGAGGCCTTCTTTAGTGTCTTTGAACTAATTATAGGAATAGTTCTTTGATTTATTTTGTCCAAATGTGAGGCTTCATTAAAATCCAATCCATTAACCATAAAGAGATGGGCATGGAAAAGGAGTTGTAGCCCTCGAAATCACATTGAAAAGTCTTGATTTAGGTCCAATCAATGCCATCATCCCAATCTAAATCCAAACTACAACTCTCACTCTCATATCAAATAAGAAAACTCTTGATAAGCTCAATAGTTTGTGTTAAGTCCTTACTAGTAACGACTCAAGTTGGGGTTAAGGCAACTTTAGGGTATACTTCAATATTCTTAAGCTTAAAGTGTGACTATGAAGTCTCATTAAAGTTGGTCGCTATGGTACCTTATATTTCCATTTCTAGTTCAAAATTGAGCATTAGGACTTCATCCTTAGAGTCAGGGCTGGAATTATTACCAAGTCCTTTTTGGTTGTCTTTCCTAGTTTAAAGGCAAAGCTATTCTTAAATGGCTGAAAAGAAGGTTAGTGTGATGTCATGATTTATGGCTTATATGATTTATGAGCAATTGGTATATTCAAACATAGGCACAAGTCAAAAGAGAAAAATCCTTCCAACCTTATACTCCCACACATATACTGGTCAAGTCTTTTCTTTCCTAGGATTTTTAGCCATGGCTTGCAAGTCTAATGGGGGGAATATAAATTTGCATCATACATAAACTCTCTTAAGCTAGAGCAAGCAAAGTATAAAAAATTTATAACCCAAGCCCATGGAGTATACCATAAAGAAATCTAGTAAGGATGTTGAGCTTAGAATCATAAATGCATAAGAAAAATTTGGACAATCCTATGGGAAATTTCTAGGTCATTACATAGGCTAAATTTGGCTTATAGCTTCTATTCCCTCAAGTAAGATATTAAAGGCTTATACTCTTCCCATAAGGTACAATAATATAATTGCCAAAAGGCTTGTACTCCCTTGTATGGTACTTATATACTTGCCACAAGAAATATTTTATACCTAGGAATACAACAAAGTAAGCTCATACTTCCCAAAAGGTACCATAATGTATTCTCCTGAGAAGGCTTATACTCTTTAATTGTACTTAATATACTTGCTCAAATCATTGTATTCAAAGATACATGCTTATGAGTAGTAATGCCGATTAGGGACCCCAATGGTCTAATAGAACAAGGGGTTGCTTTCCTCAGCATTACTAAAGGGTTTAGGGACAATGGTGTAAGTGTGGCTATGTAACAACCCATACCCTTACTAGGAGTTCTGATGTGAGTCAAATTATAACCCTAATCCTCAAGATTAAATATAGAGTAAGTAGGGTGTCGAACTTAGGGAATTTAAGGAATCTTATATTAACCAAATAGATACTAAGATGGATAGGCACACAATATTAAAAAGGGATTTATATCCAAAATAAATTCTATTATTATTATCCTAAATTATGAATAAAGAATGTTAGTTATTAGAATTACAAATCCGGATTGATTTTAGTTATAAGAGTTATATGCATGCAAAGATTGAGAAAATGACCTAAAGTTTTTAAAAGCAATTCTCATTGTCAATTAAAAGTATTTTGATCTAGAGTCTATAAGAATTCTCATGTCATTATAGAGATAGAACAAAACTATTAAATTTTATGCCATTTCCTTTTGTCCCCTTAGAGTGGATTGCTTGTCTCCAAGTACTATCCTAACCCCTAAGTAACTTTAATTGCTTTTCCACCAAGTTATCCCAACTCTCATTGTGAATAAATTGATTAATAAGTTATATATGGTGATCAAGCATACACAACATAATCAAGCACTCAATTGAAATTAAATCTTTCAATGCATATAGAAAATAAAGTAATTAAAACCAAAACTTCATTGCAATTCAAATAACTTAAACTCAGTGTAATTCCATAGTTTTAATGACAAAGTAGTGACAAGAGGACAAGCAGAACATCAAAGGAACAAGTCAAAAAGACAAGGAAAAGGAAACTTGACGATGTTTTCTTCACTCCTTCAGAAAATTACTTTGTAGAAAGTAGCCTTTGAATGCTTTCTTGAACCTCTTGAAATTTCCTCAATCTTAGACTATATCACTTGAATTTGCAATAAGTATTTGTAATTAAAAACTATCAAATACTAACTTAACATCCCCTCAAGTGAGGCTAAACACATGTATTTATAAGCCTTAAGGTGTCCCAAGTGATGCCTTTTACAAAAAGGGGTGTTTACGAAAGGATGTCATGAAAGGGTGTTGTAACTACTCAGCATAGGTGGGCATGAGTTGGCACACTAGGCTATTGTCACTAGTCAGCACAGGGGGCACAAGTTGGCACAAAAGACTACTATCACGAGTCAGCACAGGGGGTCATAGGTCGGCACACTCTGTCTCTTTGTCTTAGCCTTGCAAAAAGCCTCCTTCTTCAAGTATTACACCTTTTAAACTTGATATTTGCTAAGAAACACTTCAAAACTTAAAAGCAAAGTTAAATGCACCATTTTATAATGAAATGAATGCATGCACACACAAAACAAATTATTATTTCATTAGTGTATTTATACCAATTTACATCATATCAAATTCCCCCATACTTAAACCTTGCTTGCCCTTAAGCAAAAACAAAAGGAAAAAGAGAAATAAAGATAGTACTTAGTTTCTTCAAAATAAAATGTAGCAATCTTGACTAAGTTAACTTTAAGTTGTTCAAGGAGTATAGATCTAATGTGTTGATGAAATGATTTTTAATGCCCAACAATGGTAAAAGGTGACAAGTCTTATAGTATAAGCCTTGAGTTTGTTTATTTATCTCATTCCTATCAAGAACAAAGTTATTAATTATCCAGTCAAGGTCCTAATCATGCTTTTCTAGTCAAAACATCCATGTATTAAGTTAAGAATTCTATAGATTCAAACAACCCTTGGGACATAAGTAAGCACATGCACAAATGCAACTAGTATCATGGCATTTTTAGACACATATTTTGCTATTCTTATTATTATTATTTTATACTAGTGAAATCATATACATCTTTTGAATTGAATGCGACTAAGGAGCAAACTCATTTGTACGCAACTTACTCAACATACACATTCACTAGTGACACCTAACATATCTTTTGAATTAAATGCGATTAAAGAGCAAACTCATCCGCACACAACTTACTTAATATGCATAGTACTTAAGCAAAGAATTCTCTTCTTTTTTTTTTTTTATTGTTATATTTCATTTAGTGTCCTCACCCATTATTGACTAAATGCACCACTCGTATTATGGCTAAAGTTTCCTTTAGGCAATTCAACCCAATAGAATTCAAAGACCTAACTTATCTCAATTTTGACATTTAAGCATAACTAGAAAGTTGACTAAGCAATTAGAAACCTTAGAAGTAATGAGATTGAGATAAAAAGACAAAAAACATGACGAATGCTACAAAAGACTTAAAGATTTTACCAATCGGGCAATTTCAAAATCAATCATCAAAAAATTTTTTTTTTTAAAATAGAGTAACTCCAAAACTTAAAAGAAAACCTGATCAAGATATGATGAGTAGAATATGGAGAAACTAAGTAATGAGCATTAAACTTTTAAAATTTTGGAACTTTGATGCAAATGGTAAAAACTAGACTAATAAGACAAACATGCAAAAACATGCAAAATAGACAAACATTGGATGCAAAGCAATAAAAAATAATCCTAATTCTATCCCTCCCCCATACTTAAACTTCACATTGCTCTCAATGTGAATCCCAAATATAAAGGAAAGGAAAGAAGAACTCCCTCAATCTGCTGATGGAGATGGAGGAGATTAGAAGTTATAGCCAGATTGGTCAAATAATTGTTTCATCTTATACTCCATCTTATATTGGCAGTGATCAATTTGTCGGTTCCAAGTCTCCATATCATTCAATTGGTGTTGCATTATCCGTTGATTCTCCAAAAGTTTCTCTAAAAGTTGTGTCTCCCTATTTGATGAGCTACTTGCACCACTTGGCTCATTCAAAGATGGAGGAAGATCGTGAGTAGGTTGCTCCTCATGGTGAGTCTCTTCTTCACTAGATTGTTCCTTCCTAACATTTTCTTCATGTAATTGGTCAGTTTCATCTTGTGCCAACCTTCTCCAACATGATCTTGTCCTTGCCAGAATCAAGTTAAAAGAAGCATCCACTACTTCACCTCTTATAAAAGCTTGCTTAGTAAAATAAGAACACTTAACAACACGATGAAAATCATTAAGGTTAATATTAAGAGATTTAGTAATGATTGTAACAATATGACCATGAGTGAGTGGAGCATCTTTACGGGCTACACAAGTTAAAAGTTGATTAAAATTCCAATAAGTCCAACACACTTGCTTTTTAGTATGAATACACCACATTAGAAACAATTCTTGTGTAGAAATCCTATTAAATTTAGACTTATGGAAAACAACACAAGTAAGAATTTTGTGCAATAACCAGAATTTTAAATCTTTAATAAACATTGCCTTACCCTTCTTTGGTTGAAAAGGGGACTGCAAATCAGTCAAAAAGGTTCAAAATTCATTCACACTAAAAGACTTTGGAGGATCACACATACCATCTTTCTTAAAGCTGAAAACCTTATGCATCAAAAAATATGAAAGTTGGTGTTTCTTCCCTAACAACCGAAATTCAAGTATATGAGAATCATTTGGGTTGACTTCCAAAGATGTAAAGAATTCTGTAATTAACTCAATATAAGTATGTGCTTATATAGAAACAAATTTCTTAAGCCCACAATTAGTCAATAATTGATTTAAAGAATCATGCATATCTATATCATTAAGGAGAGATGAAGGAATATACTTACAACCATTGATGCCCATAATCTTAAGGATTGTGAATCTATCACCTTCTTCATGTGAAATGATAGGGAACTTAGCTTTGTAAATGGTGGCTAGATTTTCCTCCTCTTGCTTCTCATTATGTTGTCTTGAAGAAGTAGAAGCTTTGGACTTACCCATAGTAGAGAAAGTATTCGGTTTGAATGGGAAGAGAGAATTTCATGGATGAGGAGGGAGAGATGGCTAGAAAGGAAAGAAGAAGAAAGTAGGGAGAGTTTAAAAGAAAATGAAGTGTTGGGTGTTAAATGATGAGAAGCTAACATATGGGGTTTTAGAAGAGAAGAAGGTGTAAAAGATGAAAAGACATGACATGTATTGGGAAAGGATGTAACTTTTCAAGTTTTGGAAATTGAAATTATGAATTGAAAAGTAGAAGCATGTGAAATATATAAGAGAGAAAGGAAAATAGAATCTAAAGTAAAAGAAATATTAATTAAAATCTAGGTTTAGTTTTAAGAAATAAATAAATAAAAATAGAAAAATTGGTGGAAAGAAGAGGGAGCACAACTCGGCACCGTTGGGATAACCCAATGCTGTGTTTTTTTTTTTTAAAAACTTATGTGTATTAATAAAAATGTATTATAGAAGATTTAAATTAAATTATAAATTATGAAAATATAAGAAAGAAATTACTACAAATACTATAATGAGGTGAAAAAAAATCCAAAAGAAATGAAATAACATAAAATAAAAGAAAAGAAAAATACCAAAGATAAATATTAAAAATATGTAAACAATACCTTGCTACATTTAATGGTCTATAGCTTGACCTAACCTTTTCCAGATTAAGGTGTAGATAGGGGAATTGAACTCCTTTGTTCAAATACTTCACCAATCAAATATGGCTTGAGATGATAGCCATTAACCTTGAAGATTTCTCCCTTATCATTGACAATTTCGATGGTTCCATAAGGATGAACCTTGACAATTTTAAAACTAGACCATCTTGATTTTAATTTGCCCGGAAATAACCTTAATCTTGAGTTGTAAAGTAAGAAAAATTCACCTTCATGAAAGTCTCTATTAATAATGTTCTTGTCATGCCATAGCTTTGCACGATCCTTATACAACCTTGCATTCTCATATGCATTCAACCTCAATTCCTCCAATTCATTGAGTTGCAGCAACCTTTTCTTTCCTACCTTCTTCATGTCAAAATTCAATGCCCTTATTGCCCAATAGGCCTTATGTTCAAGTTCTATGGGCAAGTAGCAAGACTTACTGTAAATTAACTAATATGGTGTAAGGCCAATCGAGGTCTTAAAGGCTATCCTATATGCCCATAGGGCATCATCCAACTTTAATGCCCAATCCTTCCTAGAAGAAGAAACCGTCTTTTCCAAAATCTATTTGATCTCTCGATTGCTTACCTTGACTTGCCCACTTGTTTGTGGGTGGTATGGAGTAGCAACTTTGTGGGTAACTCCATACTTCTTTAGGAGACTTTCTATAACTTGATTGCAAAAATGGGAACCCCCATCACTAATTAATGCCCTTGGAGTATCAAACCTTAGAAAGATTACCTTTTTAAGCATTTTCTTAACCACCTTAGCATCATTGGTGATGGTAGGTACTTCCCTAACCCATTTGGATACATAATCCACCATTACCAAAATGTACTTGTAGCTAAGAGAACTAGGGAAAGGACCCATAAAGTCCATACCCCAAACATCAAAGAGTTCCATTTCAAGAATACCATTGAGAGGCATCTCATTCCTTCTAAAGATGTTACCCATCCGTTGGCATTTATCACAAGTAAGCACTAAGTCTCTAGCATCCTTAAATAGTGTAGGCCACCAAAAACCACATTGAAGTACCTTGAAGGCTATTTTTGACGTACTATAGCGTCTGCCCACAATCAATGAATGTCAATGCCTCAATACATCTTGGATTTCATCTTGAGGAATACATCTTCTTATTAGCCCATTTGCACATCTTTTGTAAAGCAAAGGTTCTTCCTAATAATAGAATTTATTGTCATGCAAGAATTTCTTCCTTTGTCTATAATCCATACCATAGGGAAGAACACCACTTACTAAAAAGTTGGCTATATCAGTAAACCATGGAAGTTCTTTTGATACAACACTAAACAAACGCTCACCATGGAAAGTTTCATTTATTGGTACCCCATCATCATGTTTCTTCAATCCTTCTTGATCAAGCCTGGATAGATGGTCCACTATAAGGTTTTCACTTCCTTTCTTATCCCTTACTTCCCAATCAAATTCTTGGAGCATTAGAATCCACTATAAAAGCCTTGGTTTTGCATATTTTTTACTTAAGAGATATTTTAGGGTAGCATGGTCAGAATAGACAATTACCTTTTATCCTACTAAATATGTTCTAAATTTGTCAAATGCATAAACAATAGCAAGTCGTTCTTTCTTCATGGTGGTGTAGTTGATTTAAGCTTCATCAAGTAACTTACTTGCATAGTAGATCACATAAGGCTTACCTTCCTTCCTTTACCCAAGAACCGCCCCAACCGCGAAGTGACTTACATCACCCATTATTTCACAAGGTTGCTCTCAATTAGGTGGCTGTAAAATTGGTGCTGATGTAAGAGCCTTTTTTAATGTTTTAAATGCTTCATTACAAGCATCATCAAACTCAAAGTGGCCTCCTTTGCAAGCAATTTACATAATGGCTTAGCAATCTTGGAAAGTCCTTAATAAACCTTTTGTAGAAGCCAGCATGTCCCAAAAAACTTCTTATATCCTTAACACACTTTGGTGGTGGCAGATTTGTGATCACCTCTACTTTTGCTCTATTAACTTCAATGCCTCTCCTTGGTACCATATGCCCCAATACTATTTCTTCTTGTGCCATAAAATGACACTTCTCCTAGTTGAGTACTAGTCCACGCTCTTTACATCTGTTAAGAACTTTAGAGAGATTTTCTAAAAAATTTTCAAAGTTAGTTCCTTATACACTAAAATCATCCATAAAAGCCTTAACACAATCATCTATCAAATCACTAAAAATAGAAAACATACACCTTTGAAACGTTGCAGGCGCATTGCACAAACTAAATGGCATAAATCTAAATGCACATGTACCATAAAGGCATGTAAAAGTAGTTTTTGCTTCATCTTCAGGATATATTAGGATTTGATAAAAACCACTAAGACCATCTAGATAGCAGAAATAAGAAAAATTTGCTAATTTTTCCAAAACTTGGTCAATGAATGGTAACGGGAAATGGTCTTTCTTGGTTGCTTTGTTCAACCTCCTACAGTTAATGCACATATGCCATCTTGTGACAGTTCTAGTGGGTATTAAATCATTTGATTTATTTTTAATAATGGTCAAGCCACCCTTTTTAGGGACAACTTGAATGGGACTTACCTATTTACAATCACTAATGGAGTATATAATTCCATTATCAAGCAATTTAGTGACTTCTTTTCTAACCACTTCCTTAAGGGTTGGATTAAGTCTTCTTTGACCTTCAATGGAAGGCTTAGCATTGTCTTCTAAATTTATCCTATACATACAAATATTTGGGCCAATACCCTTTAGGTCACTCAAAGAATAACAAATGGCATCCTTATGTCTAAGCAACATTTTACATAAGAGATTAACATTCTCTAAAGACAAAGATGAATTCACAATAAAAGGAAATTTTGACTTAGAATCAAGGAATGCATATTTTAAATTTGATGGCAAAGGCTTGAGTTCAAAACTTACTTCTTCATTTAAAGAAGGGTTTGGGTCATCATTTCTCTCTAGAGGTTCAAATCTAGAAGGTTAGAAGGAGTGATGATGTGAAGTAGTCTCTAAAAGATTTACCTCTTCTTCTTAAACTTGGTAAGGGGGAATAGGGTCTAGACTTATGCAGTCATATTTGACCTCATTTGTACATTCATTAATCAAGTCTATAGAGTCAATTCTAGTAACTCCTTCCATAGGTGAAGATTTCATCATCTTAAGAAAATCAAATTCCATAAATTTGTTATTTACCTCAAAAGTAATCTTACCATTCTTCATGTTGATAATAGCACCTACCATTACTGAGAATGGTCTTCCGAACAAGATTGGGATCTCAAGATCTTCCTCCGTATCTAGTACAACAAAATCAGCAAGAATAATAAATTTACCCGTTTTCGTTGGCACATTCTCAAGAATGCCAAGTGGATAAGTAATAGTTTTGTTTGCCATTAAAATGCACATGTTAGTGGGCTTAAGTTTGCCCAAATCAAGTCTCAAATAGATAAAATAAGGCATTAAACTAATGCTAGCACCAATATCACAAAGAGCCTTATCAAAATACTTACCTCCAATCATACAAGGGATGGTGAAGCATTCCGGATCTTTTTGCTTAGGTGGGGAATTAGACTACATGGCTTTGGATTCTTCAACCAAAGAAACTAAACCATTGTCTTCTAATTTTACTTTTATGGCTGACCATATCCTTTAAAAATTTTCCCCATGCCGACATATCCCTTATAGCATCCACAAATGGAATGGTAATGGTAATATCTTTAAGATACTTAAGGAATTTGCAAAATTGTTTATCTAGGTTCCTCCTTAAGAACCTTTGAGGGAAAGGTAAGGTTTTAAGGTCTACCTTAGGTTCATTAACTTTGGATGGTATGACATTTTCCTTTTTATTACTACCCAAGTTATCATTAACTCCCTCCCCTTTGTCAACCTCTAACCTTTCTTCTTTATCATCTATTATGATATCATTACCCTTATTAGTAGTGTTTTCAACCATTTCTCCACTTCTAAGGGTAATTGCTTGGCAAGTTTCTCTTTGTATAAATTTTGGTTGACTAGGTAGCTTGCCTACTAGTTTAGAGTTAGAAGAAGAGGCTTGTTGGGCAATTTGGGTTTCTAAAATTCGGTTATGAGTAGCAAGTTGATCAATTTTGGAATTAATTTACTTAAATTGCTCCTCACTTTGTTTATTGATGGAAAATTGTGTTCCAATAAATTGCTCCATAAGGGCTTGAAGGTTAGATTTGGGTGGGGTATAGATATAAGGTTGCATCATAGGAAATCCTGATGGGTTATGTGGTTTGAAATTTTGGTTCATGGTTGGGTTCAATTGGGAGGATGGGTTAGACCATGAAAAACCAAGGTGGTTCTTCCATTAAGGGTTATAAGTGTTTGAGTTCATACCCATTCTTTGGTTATATCCCCTTTGCACATAATTTACTTTCTCATTGGAACCAGGACAACCTTGGGAATAAGGGTGGGGGGGCCTCTACATAATTCACAAACAACATTAGTATTTTCAATAGAATTAATTTGAGTTTTACTTACCATTTTGGTGAGTGCATCTATCGTTGCTGTTAGCAAGTTAATGGTGTCGAGTTCCAAAATACCCCTTAATTTTTCCATGGTTGTCTCATCCCCCATGTATCCTTGGGATGCAAGTTCTTTAAGTAAAGTGACAGCTTCTCTTGCTGTCTTATCCATCCATTTTCCACCAGATGCCACATTGATAATGTTCCTATTTTCATTTGTTAACCCATTATAGAAAATTTGAGGAATCATCCATTCAGGCAATCCATGATATGAGCATTGCCTTTGAAGTTCCTTAAACTTTTCCCAAGATGTATAGATTGTCTCATTTGCATTTTTCTTGAAAGTGGTGATCTCATTGTAGAATGTTGTAGTCTTGTGTGGTGGGAAGTACTTTTGAAGGAATGCCTGCTTCAATTGATCCCAAGTGGTGATTGATTCACTTGGTAGACTAGCCAATCATAACTGAGCTGTCTCCTTAACTGAGAAAGGGAAAAGCCTCAATTGGACTACATCATTCGATACTCCATTAATTTTGGAAGTTGCACATACATTCAAGAATGTCAAGATGTGAGCATATGGATCCTCCCTTTGGAAATAACCAAACTGATTGTTTTGCACCATTTAAATGATGCTTGGCTTGATTTTAAAGTTATTGTTTGCAATGGAAGGAGCCACAATCCCTCCTAAACTGCTTGTGATGTCGAGCATAGCAAAATCACCTAACGTTCATCTTTCTTTAGCCATTTCGCCAAGGTTGCATTGATCTTCTTCTCTTTGTCTTTGAGTCCTACGTAAAGCATGCAAAGTTCATTCAATTTCAAGATCAATTGGCAAAAGATCATTAGAACTTCTACTACATCTCATATTTAACTAAACAAGAAAGAAACAAAACAGAAATGAAATCAAAATTAGAAAACAAAGCCTAAAATGACTTTTCACTATTCTAAATTAATAAAAATTCAAATCAAATTCCCCAGCAACAGCGCCAAAATTTGATGTAAGTCAAATTATAACCCTAATCCTCAGGATTAAATATAGAGTAAGTAGGGTGTCAAACTCAGGGAATTTGAGGAATCTTATATTAACCAAATAGATACTGAGATGGATAGGCACACAATATTAAAAGGGATTTATATCTAAACTAAATTCTATTATTAATATCCTAAATTATGAATAAAGAATATTAGTTATTAGAATTACAAATCCAGATTGATTTTAGTTGTAAGAGTTATATGCATGCAAAGATTGAGAATATGACCTAAAGTTTTTAAAAGCAATTCTCATTGTCAATTAAAAGTATTTTGATATAAAGTCTACAAGCATTCTCATGTCATTATAGAGATAGAACAAAACCATTAAATTTTATGCCATTTCCTTTTATCCCCTTGAGTGGATTGCTTGTCTATAAGTACTATCCTAACCCTTAAGTAACTTCAATTGCTTTTCCACCAAGTTATCCCAACTCTTGTTGTGAATAAATTGATTAACAAGTTATATATGGTGATCAAGCATACATAACATAATTAAGCACTCAATTGAAATTAAATCTTTCAATGTATATAGAAAATTAAGTAGTTAAAATCAAAACCTCATTGCAATTGAAATAACTTAAACTTAGTGTAATTCCATAGTGTTAATGACAAACTAGTGACAAGAAGACAAGTAGAACATGAAAGGAACAAGTCAAAAAGACAAGCAAAAGGAAATTTGATGATGTTTTCTTCATTCCTTCTTTAGAAAATTACTTTGTAGAAAGTAGTCTTTGAATGCTTCCTTAATGCTATTGAAATTTCTTCAATCTTGGACTAATTGTATCACTTGAATTTGCACTAAGTATTTGTAATTAAAAAGCTATCAAATACTAACTTAACATCCCCTCAAGTGAGGCCAAACATAGGTATTTATAAGCCTTAAGGTGTCCCAAGTGATGCCTTTTACAAAAAGGAGTGTTTGTGAAGGGATGTCATGAAAGGGTGCTGTAACTACTCGGCACAGGTGGGCACGAGTTAGCACACTAGGCTACTATCACTAGTCAGTACAGGGGGGCACGAGTTGGCACAAAAGACTACTATCATGAGTCAGAACAAGAGGTCATGAGTCGGCACACTCTGTTTCTTTGTCTTAGCCTTGCAAAAAGCCACCTTCTTCAAGCATTACACACTTTAAACTTGATATTTGCTAAGAAACACTTCAAAACTTAAAAACAAAGTTAAATGCACCAATTTATAATGAAATGAATGCATGCACATACAAAACAAATTATTATTTCATTAGTTTTGTTATACTAATTTGCATCATATCAAGTTTCGTGACAAATTGCTTGATTTTATAGCTGTTGTGACAAAGTGTGTGTTTTCATGAAATTTCATGTGCTATATGATTTATGAGCAAGTGGCATGCTAGACTAGTTCTAATATACATAATATGAATTATGAATATGAAATAGGTGATTTATGTGAAGTGCATATGCATAAATTAATTTAATGCATACAAAGTGAACTTTCATGCACAAAGTGATTTTTAAACATAAAATAATTTTTATGAGCATTTTTGAAATATTTTAAATTAAATATTTTTGGGAGAATTTTAATGAAAAAGAAGAAGTAAAATATTTTATTTTTAATACATTTTAATTAGCCCATAAATTGGATTAAAAATCTAATTTACCAAAAGCCCAAGACACCTAAGCACTCCTAACCTAGCTCATTAATGACAATCTTGTAATTCTGCACCCAAAACCCAAATAACCATCTAATATTTGGCTCCCTTGAATTAGGTAGCCTCCATTCTATTATTCATTAGGTTTTATAGAATTTTTCTCTCAAAAATTCTCTCTTGGCAGAAATTCACAAGATGCCTCCAAACTTTATGATTTTGTGACCTTCCTTGTAAGCTTTCCTTTCCTTTCAAGTTAATTTTTAAATTTTATGAAACTAATCATAAGCAATCCATATAGGGCTATATATTCACTAATTTTCTCTATATTATATTTGGCCTAGGTTTGTTTTTGGAGGGAGAAACTGATTTGCAATTGTGAACATATCTCTTTCTTCTCAAATCCATCAAAGGTGAACCCTAAAACCTAAAGATTGGAATTTTCATGCATATGTACATTGGGGGGGAGGGGAAAATTTGTGCATTTTTCTATTTTAAATTTATTTTTTTTTATATTTACATGAAAAATATTGGTTTAAATCATGCATTTACATATTACTCTAATGATCATAAAGTTTGAAAAACAAGAAAAACCCATGGTCTCAATGGTTGTAGTGGGTTCAGCCAATATTGGGATTTTGATCCTAAGGCCTATAATTTTTGTAAGGTTCATTTTAATGATTGTTGATATGTGTATATGAATAGTACATGATTTAACTGCATGATGATTGAAGGAGTAACTCTAGGAAACTCCTAGAGTGGTTCGACCTGCCTAGGGTTTTCAAAACCCTAATTGATATGTTTGGCTAATATGTGTACATGGTTAAGTGGCATTTGAATTAAGTTTTATGATGTGTTAATTGTCAATTAATGATCCCAAATTGCCTATGGGATTGATTGTATGATTTGGCCCAAAGGAGACGAGCGTGACTCTTTTAAGATTTACTTATTAAGTTGATATATATGGAAAGTATTAAGGTTACCAATTTAGAAGTTAAATTAAATTGATATTAAGATTATGATTTGTTGTTTTTTGCTTTAGAAAAGTCTTGGTATGAACTATTATGTGAATTCATGTGAGCATAATGTCACATCCCAACTTTAGAGACATGATGGTCCTAAAACATGGGGAGACATAAGGTCACCCACACCCGTAGAACCTACTCATACATATGAAAAAATTGCTTAGGATCATACTAAACCTCAAACATTAATTTAATAAAACCTTTTATAAAGGAAAAACCTTAAGCTGCAGAAACTAAAAATATACTTTATTACAATTCATAAGAAAACAAGAATAAGACTCCAAGTAAATTCTCCAACATAATATCTTAAAGTAAAGTTCCCATAACAACTCCAGGAGCATCTAAGGACTCATCATAACATGGTATTATTATAACTTTGATAAGGGAATTTCCCAAGTGGAGTAGGATGCTTGAGCCATCACCTTGCCTCCTCATACTACTCACCTGGAACCACACAAGGAAGAAGGGGTGAGATAGATGAACTCAATGAGTAAACAATATAGCTTAAACAATAACATATATTACTTAGAAGGTTTCATAGCTCATAATTCATAATTTATTTTTCATATTACAATTTAAAAAAGATTTATAGTAACCAACTTATAACTCATAACATATAGAGTGGAGGTTATTGTCTTGTCTACACATAACATAATATAGAGTGAAGGCTACTACCTTTTCCACTCATAACATAATACAAAGCGAAGGTTGTTGCCTTGTCCATACATAACTCATAACATGTAAAGTGAAGGTTGCTGCCATGTTCACACATGACTCATAACATGTAAAGTGAAAGCTACTGCCATATTCACACATAACTCATAGCATAATTTATAACATATAAAGGTAACAGAAGCATTGTTGGTGTTTAACTTACCAAACAAAAGACAAATAATAGTGTAGATCCAAAAAGAATATAAGTTAGGGCAATAATCACAAAGTTCTTTATTATAGTTGAGTAATAAAAAATGGTTTTGGACCAAATTTCATTTGGCAAGCTTACAAAGAAATCATTAAAATAGAAAGGAACTTGGGTTTCAAGATATCAAAGGTTCACATAACATGATAACTTGTACATATAACTTGAACATAATGTGTACTCACACTTGCAACATGAATACAGTGTTTACTCACCTAGTGGTTCCTTTGCTCTTAATATACGTAGCCCTTTTGAACCTCTAAAGCTTCTCAAGCTCTAACATAATATTTAATTTAATACTTAGTGTTTATTTAATCATGATTCTATCATATCCTATAGCTACCCCATGCACATAAAACATTCACATATACTTAGAGTTGCACATATAAATGCACCTCATTCATTTGCACATATCATGTTGACTTTAAAAGTCTTGTACACCTAGCATTTATAGGCCCATATGAAAACACATTATAATTCAAGTCAATACCTTTTTAAGGTCAATACAATATCATTATCTTAATATCAATTCACTTTAACAATCATCTCAGTACACTTAACACTTTCATATATGTCAACTTAACAAGTAGACTTTCAAATATCATGCTTAACTCTTATGACCCATTCATTCAATCAATCTCATCATCAATTCAAGACCATTAATTCATTATCAAGTCATCATAACATCTATTTCCATATTTCCCAATCACATTCACATTCTAACCATAAAATAAGGTTAATATACCTTATGTATACCTTAAGTATACCAAAGTGCCTCTAGGCTAGTCTATAGTCATTCCTTCAACCAACATGCAATTTAACCATTTTATCATGCATAAATGCATGTCAATAATCATCAAAATACATCACATAAAAATCATAGATATTGGGATAAAAATATCAATGTAGGCCGAATGCCTTATTCAAAGAAAAACCCGAATTTTCTTATTCTTTGCACTTTTTATCTATTACAGTAATATGTAAAAATATGGTTTGAACCAAGATTTTTCATATAATCAAAACATAAATCATTTAGAACATAGATAAGTAGGAATTAGCTCACATATACATTCATATGCATGAAAATTTCTAACTTTAAGTTTTAGGATGAAAAACCATGAGTTTTCTTGTTTTTGAAATTTTTCGTTCATTACAACAATATGTAAACAGGTGGTTTAAACCATTATTTTTCATTTAATCATAGAAAAATATCAGTTTAGAACATCCACATTTATTAATCGGCAGCCGTTGATCATAATTATGCATGAAAATTCCATGTTTCAAGGTTTAGGGTGAAAATCATGAGTTTTCAAGCTTTTTGCACTTTCCATTCATTACAATGATATGCAAACACATTATTTAAATCATTATTTCTCATCCAAACAAAACAAATATTAGATTATAATCCATTCATATACAAATTGATAGCCACATGTGTAAATAATCATAGAATTTTCTAACTTCTAAGTTCTAGCACAAAATCCTTAAATTCCTTTGTTTTCTGAAACTTTTCGGTCATTAAAGTAATATGCAAAAATATGATTTTATTCAATATTTTTTGTCTAAACACATCAAAAATCAGTTTATAATGCAATGATGTAGAAATTGACCCCCTTGGTATAGTTTATGCATAAAAATTTCAATTTTGAGTTACAAGATTCACCTTTGGAGAAATTGTGTAGAGAGGTTGGTGCTTTTAGTAGAAAAATTAAATTTTCTTTCAAGAAATCACCTAGTCCAAATTTTGTCAATAAGAATCAGTAAATTTTTAGTTCAAAATAATTTTCCCAAGATTATTTTCATAAAAATCAAATAGCAAATTGAAAGGAAAAGAAAAACTTATGAAATGGTCATGAAATCGCAAGTTTGAAAGGATTTTTATGAATATCAGTAGAAAGAAATATTTTGAGAGAATTTTTCTGGCAAACTAATGAAATAATAGAATGATGGCTTCTAGAATGAAGGGCTGGCTGAAATTTAGGTTAAATATTAGGGTTTTGGGTGAAATTTCCAAGATTACCCTTAACTATGCAAAAGGTACTATATAAAGGCGTGCCACCTTTCACTTTTTGCAACTTTTCTCATTTCTCAAATTTTGCTTCTCTCTCTAAAAAACCATTCTCTTTGACTTCTCTCTAAAATGGCTTTCCCTTCTAGTAGTCATCATACCAGGAGCTACTAAGTACCAAGGTATAATCCCAACTCGGCAGACTTGCTACGAGAACTAGAGCACCATATGTCTTGTACCAGTGCCATGGAGATATTTACCATTTTGCCCTTCTTTCCTATTGCAATGTTAGTTCATAAAAAATTATATGCATGTAAAATAAAGGTTTTTTTTTTATTTTTTTACAAAGACTACCACCTTTATATTGAGAGGTAGTAGATCAAATTTATTTGCTGTCTCTACTTACCTAGAGACTCATCCCTGAGTCCGAGAGTTGATCGAGCCATCTGGATTGCTAGGATTTTTGTCCCTGGATTATACCCGAGAGGGTAATATTCCTTTACTGTGAGCATTGGCAGAGAGGTGGTGGGATACCACAGACACTTTTCACCTTCCATGTGAGGAGATGACCATGACCCCTTTAGACTTGACGATGTTATCTAATCTGCCATTTCAACCTCGAGCCTTAGAGCTTTATCCCACTTTGACTTCTATCTCATCAGAGACTATGGTTGACTGATTAGGCGTTGACTCTCCCTGAGGTGATTCACATGTCTCTTGTACTTGGCTTTAAGGATAGATTGACATTTATACTTATGATGTAGGAGTCATTTTGGATGACCAGGCTACCCGCTTACTGATTCTGATGATATTAGACTGCTCATTCTGCCACACACGGAGGGATACCATTGATCTGAACATTCTGCGCTCATTTGAGGACTTATCTATTATTGGAGAATTAGACTATGGAGGTGTAGCTTTATGCATGATGTACCGAGAGATGTATGATCTATCTCGAGGTGTATTTGCTACTTTAGGAGGGACTCATATCATATGGGAGGTATGCCTCTATCTTTCTACTTTTGTGTTGTACCCACTATCCCTGTGTATTATGATTATTTTCCTTTATGCAGTATTGGGCCTAGGAGCACTTCCCTTTTCTTGCTCCTGCTTTGAGGGATCATATAGTGAATCATATACCAAGCGACTATCTTAGGCGGACTCAGAATCGCTATCATTAGAAGAGATACGATTTTTGCCATATTTGAGATTTCTTCTCATGTTTAGTATCATCACAAGTATGCGAACACACTTAGCTCATCATCTTCATCACTCATTTTGACATTCTATTTTTCTTTGTTGTTCTCTTTTCATAGGTCTGGTGGCTACCTTTCGCTGACAGGCTTCATCTCATCACTCTATATCATGAGCTTGGTGTGTCTTTGTCTTCCCGCCGCCTCCTTTTGTGCTTCCACATTAATTCCATGTTTTACCTTGGTAGGAGAGTTCATTGCCAGATTACAGGAGAAAGGATTGTCCCAACTGATACTCTTACTGAGATGTGATATGGATTGCGCATCCCTGATCAGGATTCATTAGTAGTAGGCCTTTCAATCGAGCCATTCTTGGATCTTGAGGGTGACTATAGGAGCTTTTGCATGCATCGCCTACTACCTTATGTCCCATTTCTTTCAGGATAGGGCCATTCTAGTTATAGATCTTCTACCACAGGATCAGTTCATACTTCTGCTGCTAGGAGGAGAGGTGGTCCGAGGTCTACTGCAGATGCCCCTTCTAATAGGGCTGACCAAGTGAGGAGGCGAGTTTTCCTGCCTACTTATAGGCAAGAGAAGACTTGAATTATGTTTCTGCTGATCATGGCTTAGCTCAATATGAGATCCCTCATGACTTACCAGTTGACTTTATCCCATTTCCATATCATGTAGGTGAGGTATATGCTTCTGTCCCCCTTTATGAGCTTGCCCTTTGTCACTTAATGTAGTTTCTTACTCATCTTTTCCTTATGCAAATCCCTGAGGATTGGGCTCACTATAACTATGAGATGGTTCATCGCTTGAGGACATCACTATTTGTGACTCTCACTTTGAGTGGTTGTGATAAGGGATGATGCAGATCTGAGAAGGAGACATAGGCAAGGTTGGCATTAGCTTTCCTCCTATTATGTAGATGTTATGCTAACTCTATGTATGATTATGTATGCATGTATTCATGTCGATGCGAAACTTGACTTATGTTCTATTTTATTACTATGATGCATGGATGTTATGACTTAATTATGCAAGGGTTTGACTTATGTATGTTATGAATGCATCTGTTATATGAATGAATGCATGATAAGGCTCCACCATCTTTCCCTTTTGCTCTCTCCCCCATTTTTTCATCAAATTCGCCTCAAATACTTCATGATTAGTGCAAAGGAAGGGTAGTAGTAGCTTGCAGCGATGTGCGACAACCAGCCATCCTGTGTGGTGCCGCACAGCCTTGTGCAATTGCCATAAAGAGGATTGCAGCATCGTATAGGCATTTGCGATAGTGTCATAGAAATGCTTGAGGAAG
This sequence comes from Reutealis trisperma, assembly GCA_947687605.1. Lineage (NCBI taxonomy): Eukaryota > Viridiplantae > Streptophyta > Magnoliopsida > Malpighiales > Euphorbiaceae > Reutealis > Reutealis trisperma. The sequence continues at coordinate 62,901 of CANTUT010001512.1, forward strand.
CCCATGTTCTTCTGCGGTAGCCCCACCGAAAATCTTCAATTTTCTCCTATATATACCCTTTTTGTGGTTTAGAAATCCTCACAACTGCGGCTTAGCTTTTATAGCACTTTTCCTGCTCTCTTCTCTTTACTTTTCTCTTATCTTGTCCTCTAGTTTCCCTTCTCTTTTCACTCATGGAGCCCTATTTTAGCCATTTAATGCATTTATGGACCAAAAACCTTGAACAAGTGAAGCGCATTAACTTAGGGACTTTTGGTATTAGTGCCATGCCAACCTTAAGAGGGGTTTGATTAGATTAGAACTTTTTGAGGGCTTGTATAAAATTCTAGGATCCTAAAGCACATGTTTTTAGATCTGGGGCTAGCATAGATGAAATGTGCCCTACTTTTGAAGAATTCAGTGTGTTACTAGGATTTAACCCTGAGGCTAACTTGGCTGCTCCCGTACTGAGAGTAGGGTACTTCAATTCACTTTTGAGGCTCTTGGGATTGGATATTGCAATTGCTATCCCTTTAGTTGTGAATGATTAGGTGGACCTAACTGCTATTATTATCGAGTTCTATGATCCCCGAGGTTTTGAGGTTAAGGAATGGGAGGATCATCGAACGAATACTTTGGCTTTTTATCTAACTGCCGGATATCTCTTTATAGGTTCAACTGGTTAGGGGGATATTAAGGTAACTAAACTGAATTTTCATATGGCCAAAGGTCGCTCTATAGTTGGGATCATCTTAGTAGAGACAATCTTTAGTTTGGATCAAGCTTACAAAGTTGATGGGCCTTGGTCTATGAGTCCAATTATTCTGCAGGTATGCTTTTCCTCCTCCTTTTCTTTTCTCTTTCCCTTTTCCTTTCTTACTTAGCCATGTTTTTGCACATATTTGGCTAAGGGATCATCTGAAGGTGGTTGCCCCTCCAACTAAAAAGGACTACTCGGCTTCATGGTATTGGTCTTGCACCATAGTGAGGAAGTTTAAATCTAAAAAGGAATGGACTGAATGGCTGTTTGAACTCGACCCCTAAGAATTGTTGTGGCTTTGTCCTTGGTATAAGATTAAGAAGTTTATGACTATGAGTTACAGCTATAGGATGTTTTATTTGCTGGGTTTGCATATGGTGACATTCTACCAAGGAACGAGGGTGATGCGCCAGATAGGTCATGTGCAAGGAGTGCCCCCAGACGGAGCTATCTTTGAATCTACTTTCATCACTCCCACTGTGGCTAGGGCTGTTACTAATGGATGGGCCCGCGGTTTTCATGTTGTTGTTCCATCTCATTGCTTTGATAAGACAGAGGCTTACATTTTATGGTGGATTGCTACATCTTGGCTATCAGAAAAGATAAGGAGGGTGACTCTACTCAAAGAGATAGAAAATGACACTTCTATGGAAAGGACTACTGACGATTAGGTGATCTATTATTTAAGGCTTTAGGCAAAATTTTTTAATTTCTTGTTTTAGTGAATAAGACTCTTAGTTTCATCTTAAATCCAATTTTGAATAAAACATCATTATTTTCTTTCTTTCTTTTTTCTTTTTTTTTTTTATATCATCATCATTTTTTTATTGTTATTATTATTATTATTATTTTGCATTAAAACAACAAAATTTGGCACAAAAGAAAATTTATTAATGATTTGGACCGCACCGAATGAGGGCTACCTACATATCTCCTTACATAATTTATTTTTATTACATACTCTTCTCTATTATTTTGGAGAATTAGGTCCACGTAGTTCTAGTTACAATGCATCATTACACAAAGTATCGCTTCAATTGATCCAAATTGCAAGGGTTAGAGAATTCAATTCCATCCAAATCCATGAAAATGGCACCTCCACTTGATAGGATGCGTTTAAGCATATAAGGTCCAGTCCAGTTTGGTTTGAATTTGCCTCTAGGGTCATGTACTAGGGCTCAAATTTCCTTTAAGACCAAGTTTCCTTCTTGTAGTCCCTTATCCCTTACTTTATTATTGAAATGCCGAGATAACTTTTGTTGATAAACTTATAGTCGGTACAATGCATCCATTATCTTTTCTGCAATAGCATTCAACTGATCATGATAACTTTTAATCCATTCTATCTCGTTAATCTGACTTTCTCTCATGATTCTGGCTGATCTGATTTCCACTTTGATCGGTAGGACAGCTTCCATTCCATATACTAATGAGTAAAGAGTTGCCCCAATTGGTGTGTGGATTGAAGTCCTATACCCCTATAAAGCAAATGGTAATTATTGATGCTAGTGCTTGTGATTATTAGTCATCTTTTGCAGGAGGGATTTAATGGTTTTGTTTGCTACTTCAATTGCCCCATTAGTTTATGGTCTGTAAGGAGATGATTTGTGATGCTAGATCCTTTCTTTTTTCAAGAGATGAACTACTTCTTTCTAAAAATGAGACCCATTATCTATAATAATCTGAAAAGGTACTCCAAACCTACAAAGGATGTTAGTTTGGATGAAATGAGCAACTCTTTTTGAATCCAGTACCCGATAAGGTGTCACTTCTACCCATTTTATGAAGTAATCAACCGCTACAAGGATGTATTCATGACCAACAGATGATTTAGGGTTTATTTTTCCTATGACATCAATGCCCTAAGTTGCAAAAGGCCAAGGAGTAGTTATAGGCTGCAAGGGCATAGGAGGTTGCTTCTATAGTTTGGCATAAATCTGGCATTTATGACATCTTTGTACAAACTTCACACAGTCTTCATTTATGGTGAGCCAAAAATATCCCAAATTTGTAATTTTCTGAGCCAATGTGATCCCATTCATATATGGCCCTTCTTCTTCTCTATGGACCCATTCCATGATCTATTGAGCTTCCTCTTTAGTCACACATCTCAAGTGTATGTTATCCCATGCCCTTTTATACAAAACATCTTCGTTTTGACAGGAAATTATTGGCTAACTGTCTTAGAGTTCGACATTCTATTTTAGAAGCCCCTTCCAGATACTTCCCATTCTTGAGGTAGTTAAAGATGTCCCAAAACCAATGTTTCTGATAAGCCAGTTGAATATTCATGCACAAAGTATAGTACCCTAGTTCTCACTTCACTTCAATCACCATAGGTTTGATTATTTCCCCATCTCTCATGTCTAGCATTAATGCAAGTGTTGCTAAAGCATCTGGAAATTGATTTTTGGCACAAGGCAAATAATGGAAAGATAATTCATAAAAGTATTCTGCAAGATCATCCAAGTGCTTATGGTAAGGAACCAAATGCTCTTCTCTTATCTTCCATTTTCTAAGTGCTTGGGACATAATCAGGTTAGAATCTCCATAAACCTCTAAGTAATCAATTCTCAAATTGACAGCAACCTCTAAGCCAGCTACGCAAGCTTCATATTCTGCCTCATTATTCATCACTTCAAAAGCTAGCTTGACAGCTATAGGCAAATTTTCTCCATTAGGGGTGACTATAACAATTCCAGCACCATACCCTTTACTATTAGCTGCACCATCGAAGAACAATTTCTAGACTTTAGGCTTAATTTGCATAATTTCTTCATCGGGGAATTCTGGTTCTGACCAATTACTATCTATTGGAGCTGTGACTAATTGATCTGCTATCACACTCCCTTTTATGGCTTTCCTCTAGACATACTTCAAATCAAAAGCTGCGAGAAATGTCATCTATCTTGCCATCTTACTGTCGAGAACTGGTCTTTCCATGAGGAACTTTAAGGGACTCTTATCAGCCAGGACATGGGTAGTATATGAACTCAAATAATGCTAAAGCTTATGACATACCTATACCAAAGCAAGGCATAATTTCTCAATCTGATTGTACTTGAGCTCATGAGCGAGCATGCGCTTGCTGAAGTAATAAATAGCATTTTCTTTATGTGATTTAGCAGCATTTTGGGTGAGCATTGCCCTCATGGCTTCTTCTATGACGGAGAGGTACAATAGTAGAGGCTTTCTAGGTCCTGGGGTTGTAATATAAGAGGACTTAGCAAGTACTCATTGATTTTCTCAAAAGCTTTCTGGTAATCACCATTCCATTGCTTAGAAGCTCCCTTTTTTAATAACTTGAAGATTGGACCACAGACGTCTGCTAGCTGAGCTATGAACTAGCTAATGTATTGTAGTTGTCCAAGGAAGCCTTTAATTTCTTTTTCTATCTTAGGTGCTGGCATCTCCAAAATGGCTTTTGAGTTTGCTAGATCTACCTCTATTACTCTCTTACTAACCATATACCCCAAAAACACTCCAAATTATGCCCTAAATATGCACTTGGTGGGATTTAACTTGAGATTATATTGGCGGAGTCTGGAGAAAAATCGCTCTAAGGCATATAGGTGATCCTTTGCTGTTTCGGACTTGATTACTATGTCATCAACATATACCTCAACATCCTTATGTATCATGTCATGAAAGATTATGGTAGCCATCCTTTGGTAAGTCACCCCAGCATTCTTCAATCCAAAAGGCATAACCTGGTAGCAATACGTACCCCACTCAGTCACAAAAGCAGTCTTTTCTTTGTCAGGAGGATAGACCTAAATTTGGTTGTACCCTGGATATAAATCAGTCAAGGAGACTATTTCATATCCAGCCATGCGGTCAACCAAGAAGTTAATGTAAGGTAATGGGAAATCATCCTTAGGGCAAGCTTTGTTTAAATCCCGATAATCCATGCACATCTTGACTTTCCCATCTTTCTTCGGTATTGGAACAATGTTTGCTAACCAAGAAGGATACGTGATTGGTTTAATAAACCCATTGCCTAATTGCTTGGTGGCTTCTTCCTTGATTTTTAAGGATAACTCTAGCTTCAATCATTGCAGCTTTTGTCTGACGGGCTTTACATGCTCATAAGTAGGAATTTTATGAACATAAGTAAAATGATCTAGCCTAGTCATATCTTCGGGTTCCTAAGCAAAGCAATCTAAGAAGTCTTGGATCATTTTACTCAAGTCATACCTATTATGACATAATGATGCAATGAATATGGTTTTTGGTTTTTCATTCATGCCAAAACTTATTGATTCTTTGCCATTTTTTATTTCATTTAATATTTCATTCAAATTGGATTCAAGACAAGGAAAAGGAAAGGAAACAGGAAGCACAGGATCATAAGAAGAAAAGTTGAGCTTTTTATTATGAATAAAAGAGCCGTTGTCTATTATTACATCAAAATTAAAAGAAGGAACAAAAGGTTCGACTATTGACTCAAATGAAGAATCGAAACTATAAGACTCTGACTCGAGTTTTGACTCGAACTTGAATTCTAACTCAGACTCAAACTCTGGTTCACACTTGGACTTGGACTCCAGCTTGGACTTTGACTTGGACTTGCCACCATCTCCTTTCTTCTCATAATACCAGTTGTCAGGTTAGATTTGAGTTGTTTAGATGAATTTGGTTAGGTCAGCCACTTCTTTATCTCCTATCATGCAAATTTGCTCAAAGAGAGCAGCCTCCATATTATCCTCCTAATCTTGTTCCAACATGAAAACTGGTTCATAGTCTTCTAAGGAGAGCCTGACATCAAAGAAGAGTTCAAAACCAGGGATTAGCTTCTTAGTAATGGGACAGACCCAAGGTTCTGGAAAACCATAGTATGGAAAATTCTCACCCTCCTTCATAAAGTATCCATTAAGTGTTTGAAATATGGGTGCATGGGCCAATCATATGACTCACCTTTCTTAAAGGCTGCCATTTCTCTTTAGCCCTTTTCTCTGCCTCAAGCAGATCTTCTTTGGTAGGTTTGTAACTTAGACCAAATGGTGGGTTAGCCATAGGGTATTCTTTGAACTGGCTCACTCCTTGCTGCCTCTTATCTAGTCCTAATCTAGGAAAATAATTCATTTTTCTCAACATATTAGCCACAACAATATTTCCGTAAGGATCAAAATGAAAAAGCATAAGCTTGAGCTTTTTACCTCCCTCTTTTTCTATGAATTGCACTATCTCAAAAGCAAAACCTGATAATGGCAAAGTGGGTAGCTTAGGCTATATCTCTAGAATTGGCACAAAACTTGGGACCTCACTTTTCCTATGCATATCCCCCTTTACAGTGACAACAGAAGATCCATAAGGAAATTTTAGTTTTTGATGGAGGGAAGAGGGGATAGCCTTAGTTTGATGTATCCAGGGTTATCCAAGGAGGAGATTAAAGCATACTGGTACATCAATAACTTGAAATGGAATAGGATAAGTGATAGGTCTAATGATGACATCCAAGGTAGCCACACCTAGGACCTCCCTCTTTGTGTTATCATATGCCTTTATAATCTGGTCAGAAGGTGTGAAGTCTAAAGCTCTAATCCTAAGCAACTTGCTACTTTTAATGGACAGACATTCCAAGCAGACCCATTGTCTATCAATACCATAGGAACTATTTTCCCTTGAGTAAGGACTGTTATGTATAAGGCATGGTTGTGATTTAGCTCCTCCTTAGGTAGGTCATGGTCATTGAAAGAGATTGAGGTAGCTTTTGTGGTGTTGGTGAGAGAAGCTACTAAAGTCTTAGGGGTGATATCTATGGAAGCTTGGCATTGGTTTAACGCCTTGCAAAGAGCTTGGTGATAAGGGTAAGATGATTGGATAAGGCTTCAAATAGATATGTTGGCTTGGGTCTTTTTCAGTTGCTTAAGGATAGGATCTTTATTAGGTTCAGTGCTTCCTTTTAGCTTTCCAGCAAGGGATGGGATTGGTTGGATGGGTGGCTAGTTATCTTGTTGGATAAGTGCTCAGTGGATCTTGTCACTCCTGGTTATAGCATCAATCTCTTCCACAAGATTACTCAAATCCAAAACACAACAATATTCAGAAGGTGATCGAATCAAAGAGATAAGATCAACTTCGAGATCAGTGGCGGTGATAAGGTTAATTTGGTAGTTAGGGAGAGGATTGGTGGAAATATTAGGTCTTGGTTTGGGAGGTATGATGTCCCCACTATCTATAAGATCTTGTATTTTATGCTTCAAACTCCGACACATGTCTATTTTGTGGCCAGCCTTTTGGTGATATTCACAGTACTCATTAGGGTTGTGATTTGCAAGAGGTGGGTCAGGAGGAGCTCTTAGTTCTAGGGGCTTAATCAACTTGGCTTCTAAAGCTTTCTTGTATACCACAACCAGATGAACCCCCAACTTAGTAAAGGACCTTCTCTCCAATCTTAATGGCTGATGATGAGAAATGGCAGATATCTCCCCTTCCCTTTTATTATTTGACGTAGTGACTTTAGCTTGGTAGGAAGTACTCTTCTTATATCTATTATGGGTGGTCTTGTCCTTGATGTGGCCACTTTGGATAAAATCTTTTATTTTGGAGGTAGTGGTAATAAGGGATTTAAAGCTTGGGAGGTATTGTGTGCGGAGATGATTTTGGTATACTGGCAAAAGGTTCTTCACAATTATGTCAATTTGCTCTTGTTTAGTTGGTCAATTCACCATTTGGGCTAATTTTTCTCTCCATCTCATAAGGAACGAGGAGAAAGATTCCTTCGAGTTCTGCTTGGTAGTTTCCAAATCTCTCCTTATGATATCCACTTCAATGTTGTACTCATATTGCTACACAAATGTATTGCAAATATCTTCCCAAGTCCTCTTTTTACTTATATCCAAGTCTAAAAACCATTTTATGGCAGTTTTAGTGAGAGATTGTTGAAATAATTAGGCAAGGAGCTCATTATCAACTCCCAAAGGAGCCATTGCCCCCACATACATCTTCAAGTGTGTCTTAGGGCATTTTGTCCCATTGAATCTGTCCAGCATTGACATTTTGAACTTTGGTGGAGCTCTAGCATTAGGAAAGAAGGCTAAGGAACTAGCATCAATCACGTCATCATTTTTCTTAATGTTTTTGAGGGTCTTTTCCATGATTTCAAATTTTTCCATCAAATTTTTGGCATTCATATGGGAAGAAAATTCCTCTCATTGAAAAAGATTCAAAGGAGAAGGAGTGGTAGAATAAGTGGCATTTGGTATTTAGGAAGTGAAAAGTGATGGGGTAACATCTAGAATTAGGATAGAGGGTGAGATGATATTTGGATGTGCATCAATTGTAGCCTTTCCTTTATCAGTCAAGTCAATAGGGACATTGGGGGAAAAGGAGGTATTTGCAATTGCTTCAGTCACGCTTGGAATGGTTTGGTTTGGTGTAGCATTTGAACCAAGGCTGACTCAACTCATCATAGCTTGAACTTCCTCCAAAATGGACTGTCTCTACTCTTTGAACTGGGCTCGTTGGGCTTCCAAAATAGCTTGAAAATTCCTTTCTTGCTTTAAGAGAAGATTTGTTAAGAATGAGTTCAATTGGGCCTCTTCCTCCGTGTCAGTGGCATTCAAACCACTTTCTTTCAATCCACTTGTTCCCTTGGCCATCTTAGGTATCTTACGATAAGGAAAAAAGTAGAAAAATTAGTATAAGACCAAGGTAATACAGCAAGATGACAGACCTTTGGGCTAGCATTGGTATTTTTAGGGATGGGTATTTTAGTAAACCATAGGCTTGGTGAGCTTTCCACCTATTTCAAGGTTCTTGAATGATGAATGTATGCATGAACGTATGTGTGCATGAATGAAAAGTCATTTCATGAATATAATAAGGCTTCTTTTATGGTGCATACAACCTAAGGTCCAAGCTCTAAGTTCATTACATAAAAGGGACAAGGTAGCTTGGTTTGGGGTACCCGTCACACTAGAGCAATAATATACCTAACGACATGTGATTCAAGGAGCCTCACATGGATCCAACAGTATGTGCATACTCATTACACCTTTGAAAAGATCAAAGGATTCATCGTGGACTGGATGATTTCACTATCGGTGAATAGACCCAAGGAGGGTTACCCACTCGATGTTACTCGCTATCCATTATTTTCCTAGAACTAGGTTGAATGGCAAAGAGCCTATGCAAGTGATGCATGCAAAGTTACAATTATATTAAAAGGCCAAACTTTTTTAAACCAATTAGTAGTCCTCTTATTTTTTCCTTTTAAAAAAGAAAATTTGTCCCCAGTGGATTCGCTAATTGTGAGGCCTCGCCCGAGCACCAGTTCGATCCGCTAAAGGGAATCGAAATGCTCATTTCGGAAAGAACTCATGATGAAGCCCTCAAACTTATTTGAAAATTGTTTTAGAGTCACTGCCTTAATTTACTTTTATTTGGGAAAATATAAGGAAAAAACCCATTTGACTCCCATCATTACCCAAAGGAAAAAGATTACTTGCCTCAAAACCAAAGAGGATTTAGGGACTAGGTTTTCAGTTTAAAAAAACATGTTTGGCCAAGTAATATAAAAGTAACTTAAAATATATTTCATGAACAAGTAAAATGCATGAACAATTTATAATATGTATAATAATTGATTCCAATAATAAATACAAGTAATAATCTAAGGTAAGATTAATCATTATAAATAAAATCCCAAAATATAGGGGATACCTCTTCTAGCCGTTATGGGTATGGGAAAGTCACACATTCCCCAAACTAATCCTAATAATAAAGCAAAGCAATAAGCACAAAAGTAAGTGAAGAACGTGATAGGGGGATAGTTGATTAATTTTAATTGGATTTAATACCTGAACCAAGCATGCCGACGTATCCCTTTGAATAGGAATTAGAACCCATGCAGTTCTCCCTTCTTACAAAGAGGTTAGTTTAGCCTAGCCATTTTATCATGTGTTTGATTGATTGATTGAAAGAGGGTTGAATTAATGAATTAACTTAATTGATTACAAAGTTGATTAACTAGCAACCTAGATGCATCAATTTAATTAACTAACTAAAATAAACAATAATCTAATAGAAAGGAAAAGAAGATTACCTTACACTTTTGTGGCTTGGGGATGTAGGGCGGATGGAGCGGATGACTGGATCGCAATTCCGCCTTCTCCACGCAAGAGACACAAGACTCGAACCACTGGAACGCAACTTCGCCTTCTCCACACGACAAACACGAGTCTTGGGCAAGAGACTTGCCTTGAATAGGCTAGCAAAAAGCCTTAAACTAGTCGAGTAGGAATCAAAGAGAAACCACCCAACATGCTTTGCAAAGCAAGGAGCAGAAGCAAAGCAATTTACTTGAAATTATAGCTTTTTAAGCCTCCAAGTTTTTGTGTCTTGAGAATAGAGAGGCCACCTCCATATATAGGGGGAAAAATGAAGCATAAAGACTAAAAATTCCAATATGGGAGCAGAAACATGCTGTCGATGCCACATAAGCCTATGCAACACCGCACTTTGTGGCACCGCAAGAGGCTCTATGGCATTTATGGCAACAGCCTGTCACTCGCCCGTTCTGCCTGTTTTCACCCGTTCTTGCTCATTTCTCATCCGTTTTCCATGATTTCAGTTGCGTTATACTTGTTACTGAGTCTTGGATTATTTGATGATGATTAAGGAGGTTTGATTGATTCTTTTCCTGACTGAATGGTCTATAATTCTAAGAGGTGCAGAATTAAGGGTTCACACTATAATGAACAAAAAGTGTGAAAAGTAAGAAAAAATTCATATTTCTTCTTGTTAAGTAATTCGGCCAACATAGGGATTTTAATCCCAATGTCTATAATGTTTATATGATATATTTTAATAATTATTGGCATGCATACATGGATGAAAAATGATTTGATTGCATATTGGTTGAAGGAATAACTATAGACAAGTCTAGAGACAATTAAGGTTTCTTAACTCTAATTCTATATTATGATTGATATGTGTATGTGATTAAGTGATATAAGAAATAGGTTTTATGATGAGTTAGTAATGAAATAATGATTTTAAATGGATGATGAGATTGATTGAATGAATTGGCTATAAGAGATAGGCATGACTCTTGAAGGGGTACTTGTTAAGATGACATATATGGAAAGTGTTAAGTGTACTAAGTTGAATGTTAAATTGGATTGATAGTAAGATCATGATATATTGTGGTTGACTTTGGATAAGTCTTGGTATGAGTTATAATGTGTTTTCATATGGGCCTATGAAGGTTAGGTATGCAAGACTTTAAAAGTCAACATGTTATGTGCAAGTGATGAGTGCACTTCTAAGTGCAACTCCAAGTTTATATGAATGTTGTATGTGCATGGGGTAGTTATGGGATAGGATAGCATGATGATTGAATAAAATATTATGTTTATGCTTGAGGAGTAGTAGAAGTTCAAAGGGCTATAAGTACTAGGAGCAAAGGAACCACAGGGTGAGTAAACATCATGTTCAAGTTACAAGTACAGGTTTTCATGCTGTATGAACCGTTGACATCTTAAAACCCAAGTTATTTTCTATTTATGATTATGACCATATGATTTTCTTGTTAAGCTTGGGTTGCTAAAGGACAATTGGTCCAAAACCATTTTTGATTTTACAATGATAATAAAGAATCTTTGCAAATTGTTGTCTTTCCTTTCTTTCTATAATCATATGAATATTTATCTTTTGTTCAAACAAGTTAAACTGCTATTACTATTATGTTATATGTGATTGCATTCCTAAATGCTATTGTTATAAGTGATTGCCATTGGCTCTAACTATAGTATCTATGAACACTTTATGCAGAAAGCCTCATGCAGATACGAGTAATCATCAGTACTTGTGACATGGTCTTAACCCGATGGATAGGGGTAGTGTATCCACCTCAGTTAGAAGGGGCAGTTCTAGCGATAGAGCCTATTTCATGACTCTTTACAAGTTACAAGTTAGGAGTTGAAATTTGGTATGATGCGACCTCTCCTTTGAGTGAATTAAGCAGGGTCTTCACTGACAAGTATTAAGTGTGATTTCTGCGAACCTTATGAAATTGCAAACTATAAATCATGAGTTTTAAGTCATGAACTATGTGTTATAAGCTATGGGCCCTTATTAAGGGATATATGTTATTATTTAAGGTACATTGTTTACTCATTGAGATCATCTATCTCACCCATTTTCCTCGTGTGGTTCTAGGTAAGCATTATGAGGAGGCACAGTGATTGCTTAAGCAACCTACTCTGCTTAGGAATTCCTTTGTCAAAGTTATTATTATTATGCTATGCTATGATGAGTCCTTAGATGCTCTGGGAGTCATTGTGATGGGAACTTTATTTTTGAAACATTATGTTTTGGTGACTTATTTAGAGTCTAAGTATTATGTTTCTTATGGATTGTATTTAAAGTATATTTTAACTATTCTTCCACAACTTAAGGTTTCTTTATAAATGGTTTATTTAAGTTAATATATGAAGTTTGGTACGATCCTATGATATATTCTTATATGTATGAGTGGGTTCTATAGGCATGGGTGACCTTATGTCTCCCCATGTTCTAGGACTATCATATCTCTGAAATTAAGATGTGACAATAAATTACCAAGTACTCTTGCAATTCAAATTAAGCAAGGAACAATCACGCATAAACCATACACCCCTAGTCTAATGTGATTTTAAACTGCTGATTTTATGCATTAAAAGTGATAAATTAAATTTACCAAGTTGTTCTATGTCATTTTAATCATAATTCTAAGTTGATTAGGGGAAAGGGATGTATCCTTATGGATACAAAATTATGACAAGGGTACAAAAGCCCTAAAATTGAACAAAAAGCAAAATAAAACAAAAAAGGGTAAAAAATAAATTTCTAGATAGTTAGAGTGTGCACCTCAAGCATGGGGTGTATGGCCCTTGCAAGCACCTCTAGCATCATCTGTTCTTTGCTTTCTTCATGTTCTTCATCTCTTTCAACCCAGATTCTTAGTTTAAAGGTCTCCAAGGGGTGGTTTTAAGCTTTTAAGGGGTTTTTTATAACATCTCCATTCCTAAAATAACAAAAGATCCTTGAAATCAAACCAAAATAAGGAAAAACACAGAAGCCCTAAGGGCATAAGGTGGGGGATATGCCCTTAGCTAGGGGTGCGTGATGGGTTTATACACCTCTAGTGGGTTGTAGCTCATCCATCCTTAATTGAAACTAATTTTCTTCACATCTATGATATTAAAAATATAAAAACACAAATGTATAGTAACAAAAACTACTAAGTAATGATAAATAATTGATAGAAACTAAAAATCAACAAAGATTGGAGCTTGATATATCAAATGAACTACAAAAAGTAAAACTAATAATCAGTAACAATTCTAACCATGCAAGGTCAATTTAACCTAAAATATCACTCATAAAAAATTTGTGAATGAGATAAATGAAAAAAATGCAGAAAACCAATATATTATAATCATATGAAAATTAAAATAAGAATCAACTCAAGAAACCTATCCCACTGCTTCTTCCATTTATTGCATTAGATGAAGGGCATTAAAAAGCTTGGGTTATTAGTGATTCAAGATAAAACAAATTGATTTCTTACCTCTTTTCTCCAAAAAGTAAAGCTCAAAATAAAGGGATGCCAAGCTACTAAGGTTCTCTTTTCCTCCCTTCTTTTTGGTATTTTTTTTTTTTTTTAGGTTTTGATCTCTCTTTTTGGCTCTAGAATTTGACTAGTGTTATTCCTTGGAAGTCCAGGAGCTATTCTAGATGTCTAAAGCTCTTCCCTTTCTTCTTGTTGGTGTTAAGATGATTAAATAGGTAAGGTTTAAGGATTGGTTTAAGAATGTAGAATCCTCCCTTATTTTGAAAAAAAAAAATTTGATTTAGGGTTAATTCTTGATATTAGGGTTAATAGGGATGATCTGGGCAGTGATTGTAGTCTTCCTAAATGGGTGATGTATCAGAAAAGGAAAGAAATCAGGTTAAAGATTGAAACTCAATTTTTTTTTTTTTTTGCAAGTGGCGAGCTAAGGTTGCATGGGGGTCATATGACCCTAGCTAAAAGTGTGTAGGGTCCCCTATGCCTTTAGACCAGGGCACCAAGAACTACCTAGCAAAAGGCCTATGCACCTTTTACTTAGGGTGCATAGGGGTTCTATGCGCCCTTACCTCAAGGCTTCCACTCTATTCCTTCATTTTTCCACTTTTTAAGTTCTAGTTAAGTTCCTAGCCCTTTGTATCTCAATATCATTTGCTCTAAACATTCACTTTTTGATAGAAAAGACCTTTGTTATCCTCATTGGGCTTTTGACTTAAAAATTAGGTATTCATAAGAGTTTAAGTAATTAACTGGATGGCTAAGATTTACTCTTTTGATCTAAAGGCTATTCTTGAATGGCTTCTTTGAGAAGCCTCATTAGTGAAAGATGATATTTTACTTGATAGAAAATGAGTGGTGGAGATTTTTATTGAAACTAAAAGAACTATTGAATTATGGAAAATAGTTTGTTAGTGGAGGAAGGGACCCACTTTCCATTAACTAAAATTTTTAATTAAAAGTTAAGCTTATTTTAAAATTTTGGCTCTCATTTTCCCTCCTCATCCATGGTGGCTGAATTTAAAAGTAAAAGGGAAGTTTCCATGACTTTTCATATAAATTCACCATTCATACTTAAATTTGAAAATTTGCAAATAATGATTATTTTATGCTTCAATAGCATATGACTACATTAACACATATAATTAAACACAATAAATTTAATTATATTCTTATCAAACATGTGTACACACAAACATCATAATTAGAATAAAAATAATTTCAAATTTTGATTAGGCACAATTTGACACTTTAAGAATCAATTTTGGCTTTAACAGTTTGATTACATATTCAAATTCCCTTTCTAGGTCATCATAGTTATTGGACAAAAGTTGGATGAACATTGGGTATTACATTCCATTTCTTTTAGTTTTTATGTTTTTCTTAATTTTTTGAATCTTGTTAAAAAACCTTTTCTTTGTTGAAAACCTTTTTGAATCCAAAAATACTCAAAAACTGATACTTATTCCATCTGTTAGGCTTTGTAGATCAATTGCAATTTTAAATGAATTTCAAAATTCAAAAAAAAAACTTGAAAATGGAAGATGACAAGGCCTCAAGGGCACATGCCTAGGCCATATGCCCAAGCACCCCCATGCATCCATTGCTCTAAGCATGGCTTAAAGCAGGCCCATTCCAAGAAGTAGGCGCATGAGGGAGCCACACGCCTATGCAATAGGGCTAAAATGTGCCCAACCCATCTTCTGGAGTCAAAATGCATTTTTTGACTCCTATGGACTAAAATATAATTTTTAAAAAATTCCTAAAATTGAGATTTTCATGCAATTGAACATAAGATCATGTGAATTTTAAGAATCCATGAGAAAATTTTGAATTGTAACTCACAAATGCTCCTAAACAAGCCCTCTCTTAGAAGTAGTGAATCAACTCTAACTAAAACCATCTGGCTCCTCATCATTGGGCTATAGGGTTGAAAATTGATCATTCACAATAATGAGGAAAAGATTAAGGTTTAGAGCATCATTAATATGACTAGGAGTAGAAGAGTGTACTAGTGTCCTCCTGAGGAAGACATTAAGAAAAAGGAGTGAGAAGGCGAGTGAGAAAAAAATAAGAGGGAGATGAAAATGACTCTCTTCTAAAGCATTTAAGGAAAACTCATATAGTTTTGAGCATATGGGAGTTATTGATGACTTGTAAGAAATACAAAGAGGCTTTAGTTAAGGCCATAGCAAAGATGTCTATCACTGCTTCTATCTTACCAAAGCATCTACTTAGATTGGTTGGAGTTAATTCTTTTGTTACCAGCTTCACTAATGATGAGCTACTTATAAAAGTGAAAGATCACACTAAGCCTTTTATTATCAAGGTAGAAGTCAAAGGCATGAAGATAGGAGGACCCGCTATTAGTCATAGGTCTATCATTAATGCTTATCCCCTAAGAGTTTTGCCAAAGTTAGGGATGACATCCGAAGACTTAATCAACTCTAATTCTGTGATAAAGGCTATGACAATTTGAAGAGAATAGTGGAAGGGGCCTTTAAGAGTGTGGTCTAGGTGAGGGACATTGAGTATGTGATTGAATTCATTATACTAGACATCCCTCTTACTTTTTTATTGCTGATGCATACTCTGCAAGTGTACAGATCACACAAGCAATATAATAGTGAATGAGTTATCGTTCCACTGGAGACTTTAGGTAAGTACTAGCTCAAAATGCTGCTAATGTTTAGTGAATCAAATTGGTGTCAATGAAAATGATTACAATTATATTCAAACTAAATTAAAATATAAATTAAGTAAAATAACAATAAGGAAAAAGGAGATAAATCAGAAATAAAAACCCATTCAGGTATTGAATCCCCTTAGTCCCTAATTGTATATCATGAACTACACATCAATTAAATTCATTCCATAAATTGAATTGGTGTTTCACTAAATTAGATAAAAATCTCTCTCAAGCAACTAAATCCCTATTTCCCAAAAGGAATGCAAGGAATCTCTTCTCAAGCAAACTCGATTAGGTCATGCTTTAGATTTAAGAAACTATCCACCAAAGGAGTCTTGTAAGCCTATCTCTAGTGCCCTAATCAACCCTCAATCTCTATGAGTGATCCATTCATATAAAGTTATCTCTAATCAATTATATGAAAAGAATCCCCAACTAATAAGCATACCATTATTAATTGGAATCTAAGCAATAATATTCATAAAGATAAAACAATCTCAAAGAATGATTTAATTGAATAAGAAGTAATTCAATCTATACAAAAGGTTCTAGGGTTCATCAATACTCAAATTGGAAAGATTTAGTTCATATCACACATTGAAACCAAAGAAAGAATTAAAGAAATAAGAATTCTTAAACAATTCATGAATTAAGTGCCAAGAAATCTTGTTCTTTTATCTCTGATCTTCAATGTCTTTTTCCTCTTCTTATTCTCTCGCTGATTCACTCCATCCTCCACTCTGAAATGTTGTTAGATATGATTTTATAGTTTTGAATTTTCTAACACGCACCACTGGACCCACGACTAGATTCTAGTGGTGGTAATGTGAATCAAACACGGGTGAAACCCCAGCCGTGCCTCCACCCATGGGAGGCTACTGGATGATTTTCCTCTTTACTCTTATCACACGGTTGGAATACCAGCCATGGCTCAACCCATGGCAACCCATATTTCTCCAAAAAATCAACGTTTTGGTGTGAATCATTCACCATCCTGGATCATATTCAGATCATGGCATCTTTTGACATTGGATTAATTAAAAGAACTATAAAAGCACTAAAACAAACATATTAAACTCAATTGGAGGCATAAAATACATTAAGAACAGAGGACAAAATATAGTGCTTTTAACAGTTATCAAATTCCCCCACACTTAAGTTTTTGCTTGTCCTCAAGCAAACTAAATTACAATAATAGTTTAGAACATAGACAACCCCTTTAAAGCCAAAAGAAAACATCAAGATTGACAATACCTAAATCAGTAAGGCTCAAATCTCATAATCAACAACTAATTCTCAAATGCAGCAGTCAAATTAAAGGATCTACAAATCAAAGACTCTCAGACGCAAAGATAAAACTCACAATCCTGAAGTCTAAATTCCAGAGTTAAAAGATTGAGCATACAATTCCAAAGAAACAAAAGCCAAACAAAAGTGAGAGATGAAGGATTTTCTTTTAGGCACCTGACTACTCTCTCGATTTTCTATTGACTTAACAATCAAATGTAACTTTATTGCACACTTTTTTTTTTTTTCAAGGAGCCCGACTTGTTTGAATCATCATACTAGCTTTTTTACGCGAAGGTAAATATTTGTGATGCCGAGCCTCGGTTACTCAACTAGAATCACGAATCCAAATGGCTACTAGCACTATTCATAATTTCGACTTTCCTAAGGTTAGAAGAGTCAAAATTGGCGGAATAGAGAAAAATTTTCAAAGCTCCAAATAGTGCACTATTTATTGCACTATTTTTATTTATTTATTTATTTATTTATTTTGAACTCTTTTTTTTTTCCGAGAAAAATAGCCAAGGAGCCTAAGATATTAAGTGTATCTCACTAATCTTTACTCAAGTCACAAAGGAATCAACATATGCTAAAAAATGTAACTAAAGTTTCAAACTCCAGTACTGCAGATTTCATCAGTTTAATTTCCTAATTATGACTACCACACTTAATCCTTAGTAAATGATCAATTCAACCGAGCCAAACATCAATGAGAGATTGTTGTATATAAAGAAAAATAATTAACAATTATAAGCTAAAAAGGGAATCATTACAATTCATACCATTATTATAATTTAGCTTGCTTGAGCCAAAACAAGAAAGAAAGAATAAATAAATAAACAAATAAGCACATACATATCCCTTCCCCACACTTAAATAACAAATTGTCTCGAATGTGTTTGAAAATGAATATAAAGAAAAACATGTGAAGGGAAGAAGAAAGAAAAAGAAAAACTGCCTTGTCATTGAATTTCCATGTCAAGATATTCCAATTTCCATGCCATGTCATTATTTGCTTTACAGACCCACATTAGGCTAAGAAAGAAAAAGAAAAAGAAAATAAAAAAAATAAAACATAAAAAGAGAAATAAAATAAAATAAAATAAGCCTAATCAGCATAGGTACAGTAATCCAAAATAAAAAATATAAAAAAGAATAAAAAAATAAAAGAAAGAGAAAAATGAAAATGGAAGGGTCAGTCATCTATGGCGGCATCGAAGTCATCACTCCCTTCGCCATCATCGGGCTCAACCTAAACTAGAGGCTATGTCTGCCATGGCTATGGTGCAGGGATAGGAGGCACACACCCCTGAGTGCCCTAATAATCTAGCATGGACTGCTGAAGCCATGCTCGACTCTGTGCCTCAAACTCAAGGGCCTTCTACTGGTGTTGCAACATGGTCAGGATCTAATACTGGGTGGTGATGAGTCAATTTTGCTGAACCTGAAGGCCGGTCATGGTCCTCTCCAACTGATAGATCTGTCTCTCAAACTCAGTGGGCTTCCTATCGTTTGCATCATCCTCTCCCATATATGACATCCAATCTCAGAACGGGCTTGGACCAAAGAAAGGGGGTACAGCCGAGGAAGAAGAAGGTCTGGTGGCAGCTGAAGTACCAGCAACAGCAGTGTCAGTAGGAGGCTAAGTAGTAGGGTTAGTAGCAAGAATGGAGGCTAGCTTAGGAGCTACAGGATCTAGTGGAGGGGCAAAGGCTAGCACGATGCTCTTTGTCTTGTCCATCCGCAGTAATGTGGCATGCCCAATCAGTTTAGGCATGCCATCGAGTGTCACTAGAGGCAAGCCATCAAAGACACCCAAACTCCGAGCGAGTTTGGTGATATACATCCCTCCAGTCAATGCACTGGACTTGCCCCTCTTGCACTAATCATCAAAAAACCGCATGAGAGAATATGCCACATTACACTGCTTTTCCTTATGCATGCACATCAAATAAAAGAGCTCTTGTCTAATCACAGCCCTACCACTGTCTTGTTTGCTAGAAATGGTCTTCATCGGAAGAAAATGAAGAACTCATAGACTAAAAGAGGTGAACTAGGATGCCTTAGAGACCGAGGCATCAAATCTCTTACCCACCAGAGCAAATTTGTCCCACACCTTATTAGGGACATTGTCATCCGGAAATCCACAAGAGTCTCATGATAAATGTCAGTACGCAGCTTCGCCTCTATATACAACTCCATCGCTACTGCTAAATCATTGATGCTCATCTCAAAATGCTTGGTACCCAACCTAAATCACAATATCTTCTTCCGAACTGATGCTACCTTCAAATCAACTTGAAGGGTACAATAAAACTCTAGCGTTAACTCCCGATAAACCGATTCAGCTATTGTGAAAAATCCCTTCTAGCTCGACTGTGATGTCCATCTCCAAAGCTCCTCGTCTATGTCAATTTGCTGCATAAAACTCCAGTCAATTTGGTGAGTAGGCTCGAAGTCCTTGTTGGCCAATTGCTCAAAGTGAGCACAAGATTCTGAGTCTGCGAATTGGACACATACATGGTTCAGAATGAAAGAAACTGTAGGGGTTGCTGCTAGTGAGGGATTGTAGGAACTGCCTTCCCCTCTAGCCCATTTGGTGGGTAATTTGGGTGCTTTGGCAAATGATTTCTTAAGTCCCATAGCTGCAAAATAATGCAAGCCAATCCAAAATAGCAAAAGAAATAACAGGGAAATATCATTGTTAGAATTTTGGCATTATAACATCAGAAACAATGGATTCCCAAAAATAAAAATTAACTAGTTGTTGCCGAGAGTCAAGCAAACTACAATTCAACCAATTCAAGCAAGAAAAACCTAGGCAATTTAAGCAATAGAGAGTTAGGAAATTAGGAATAACTAGCAAAGAGCAACCCAAAACACCTTCATTGCCTAAATCCACATCTTTCTCTCACTAGAAAGCAAATGCCATGTATTTTAGTGCAACCCAAATCCCTATAATCTAAATTTCTACCCACAATCATCAATCTCGACAAAAACAGAAGAAGAAATGTATTTAAAATAAGAAAATGAGTCAAAAATTCAAGAACAAACAAAACAATCCATACCTGTGGTGGAAAATCCGAAGAGAGAGAGTGTGTGAGGCTGAAATTACTTAAGGAATGCTGTTTTGAGTGCGAAAAAGGTGGGAAAAGGATGGTGTGTGTGATTCGAGTGTGGGAGAAGTGAGGGAAAGAAGAGAGAGAAGAGAGAATGAAAATTTGAAAGTTTGGAAGTTGCGTGAACTGTCTTTTTTTCTTTTATTTCCCGACCCTATGGCTAGGGTTTCACCCGTGGTCACAATAAAGATGCTTTAGGGCATCACACGATTAGAGGATTAGCCATGGTCTCAGTCATGTGATGGTTCTGCCAAAGAAAATTTAAATTACCTTATCACACAGCTGGATGCTCAGCCGTGGTCCCAGCCGTGTGCTGCTTCTGCCAAAAAAAAAAATTAATTCCCTTATCATACGGCTGGAGGCACGATTGAGGTTTCAGCCGTGCCATGCTACTGCCAAAAAGATATTAAGTTTTCTTATCACATGGCTAGAGGCATGGCTAAGGTTTTAGCTGTGCCCTCTAATTTCCCCCCCCCCCCCTTTTTTTTATATTATATTTCTATCAAGATAAAGATAAAATAAACAACTGACAGATAAAAAATGGAGCCATGGGAATTATGCATAAACATAGGAACTTCATTATGATAAAACATAGTTAAAAGAAAATAAGAAACATGACAGATAACCAATGGCTCATATAAGAAAGATAGATAAAATGCCTAGCCTATAATTACAATTATTTAGTAAAGATGATTCCAGTGTAATCTAAGCTAGGTCAAGATAGCTTCTCACTTCTCCTTCCTAGGCCTTCCTCTTCCCCTCTTCACCTTAGAAGGTTCACTACTCTCCCCTTTCGGTGGTTCTGGTTGCATGAAAGCACTTTCTTCAGCAATAGTTAGTGCATCATCAACCTATTTCTCCTCTTTTTCCATTGCCACTATCTCTTCTAGAGAGAAAGTGTACTCATTCTCAACTGGGTATGCCCTCTTGTAAGCATAAAAGGCTGTTACTTGTTCAAGGGTCATGGATGGAGGAGAGGAATCCCTCTTGGTTTTGGAAGTCTAGCCTTTAGGATTCTTAGAACTCATGCTAGTAATTCTACTTTCAATTAGGTGAGAGCAAAAAAATGCAGTTCAGAACATAGACAATCCATGTAATTCCCTTATTAAGAATCCACAATAAATGACAATTTCATGAGGGGTAGGTAGGGTCTACATGTCTCAACTAAACATTTTTTTTTTTTTATTTTTTTAAAACAAATCAAAGAATGCATGACAAATCTAATACAACTGATGGGCAGCAACAACTAAACAAAGAAAAGAAAGAAAAAAAATAAAAATAAAAATAAAAATAAAAATAAAAATAAAATAAAATAAAATTGTAGCACTTAAAATAAGGTATAAATGTATATATATATTTTTTTCTTTTTCTCTTTGAAACAACTTAAGACAAAAATAATAAATCTTAATTAAAACAGTGGGTTACCTCCCACCGAGCGCTTCTTTATTGTCATCTTAACTGGACGTTTACGGTGATAGCTCACCCCAAATCCTATAGATACTTAACCTCCACTACCTCATTCAATTCTCCCTCGAGGTTATCTTAAGCCTATGCCTATTAACTTTAAAATCACCCTTCTCAGGATGAGTTAACTCAATTGTTCCATAAGGAAAGACTCTCTTAACAGTAAAAGGACCAGACCAATGAGATTTTAACTTACCTGGGAAGAGTCGAAGTTTAGAATTGTAAAGTAATACCTGATCCCCAACTTGAAACTCTCTCTGCTACTTAATCCAAGCATTGTGCCATCTCTTGGTTTGCTTCTTATGCATCCGAGTATTATCATAAGCTTGCAACCTCTATTCATCTAGCTCATTCACCTACAATTGCCTCTTCTCACCTGCATTAGCTAGATCAAGGTTAACCTGTCTTATAGCCCAACAAGCATGGTGTTCAATCTCAATAGGTAAATGACAAGCTTTTCCATACACTAACCTATAAGAAGTAGTGCCTAAAGGGGTTTAGAATGCTATCCTAAAAGCCCATAGAGCATTATCTAATTTTTTCGACCAATCCTTTTAGATCGCTCTATGGTTTTCTCAAGCATTCTCTTTAGCTCCCTATTCGTGTTCTCAACTAGGCCACTTGTTTGAGGATGATAGTGAGTAGCCACTTTATGTGTAACTCCTAGCCTTTTGAAAACTTTTTCAAGCTAAGCATTATAGAAGTGGGTGCCCCTATCACTAATAATGGCTTTAGGTGTGCCAAATTGAGAAAACAAATTCTTTAGAAATTTCACTACTACCCTAGCATCATTTGTAGCCAAGTTTGAGCCTCAGGCCCTTTAGACACATAATCAATAGCCACAAGCACATATTTGTTACCAAAAGAATTAGGAAATAGCCCCATGAAGTCAATACCCTAAACATCAAATACTTCACAATCTAAAATACTATTTTGAGGCATCTCATCACGAGACGAAATATCCCCAGCTCTTTGGCAATGATCATAATGTTGCACAAACTCATGACTATCTTTAAAAAGAGTGGGCCAGTGGAAACCTAATTCTAAAACTTTCTGAGCCGTCCTACTAGGACCCATATGTCCACCAGCTGGCCCGGTGTGGCAATGGTTAAGAATGTCTATAGTTTCAGGCCCAGCCATGCAATGCCGGATCATATGGTCAGCACATAATTTAAATAAATAGGGGTCTTCCCAAAAGTAGTATTTCATATCAGAAAAGAATTTCTTCTTTTGCTGATAAGTTAACTCTTTTGGGAGTTCCCGCACAGCCAAATAATTCCAAAATTAGTAAACCAAGGTAGTTCAGAGTTAGAATTACTTACCATACCTACCATGGCATATAGCCGCTCATCTAGAAAAGTGTCTAAAATATCCCCCTCTCCAAGTGTCTCCAAGTTCGGGTTCTCTAGCCGTGAATGGTGGTCAGTTGTAAGATTTTCAACTCCTTTCTTGTCTTGTGTCTCTAAATCAAACTCTTGTAGCAACAATACCCACCAAATCAATCTCGGCTTTGCATCATTTTTTAAAAAGAGATACTGCAAGGCCAAATGACTTGTATAAACAATCACCTTTGACAAGATCAAATAGAACCAAAACTTATCAAAGGCAAACACAACAGCTAACAACTTTTTCTCAATGGTGGTGTAATTGGCTTGAGCTTCATTCAAAGTCTTGCTTGCATAGTGCTTCTCCTTCCTCTACCCCAAAACTGCCCCAACAGCCACATCACTTGCATCACACATTACCTCAAAAAGTAGACTCCAATCAGGGGCCACCATTATTGGTGCATTGATAAGCTTAGCCTTCAAGGTGTTTGAGGCTTGTAAGCAGACCTCATTAAAATTAAATTCGACATCTTTCTTGAGTAGCTTGGTAAGGGCCTAGCAATCTTGGAGAAATCCTTGATAAATCTTCTATAAAATCTAGCATGACCCAAAAAACTTCGAATTACTTTAACTAAAGTTGGCGGTGGAAGTTGCTAAATATTTTCTATTTTCACTCTATCCACCTCAATGCCTTCATGTGATATTTTGTGTCCCAAAACAATACCTTCTTGCACCATGAAATGGCATTTCTCCCAATTCAAAACTAGATTGGTTGCTTCACATTGTGCAAGCACTCGCTCCAAATTCTCCAAACAACCTTCAAAGGAATCACCATGCACAGAGAAATCATCCATGAAGATTTCCATAATATCTTCAACCATCTCACCAAAAATAGCCATCATACACCTTTGAAAAGTTGCTGGTGCATTGCATTGTCCAAATGGCATTCTTCTATCAGCAAAAGTCCTATAAGGACATGTAATTATGGTCTTCTCCTGATCTTCTGGATCTATAGGGATATGAAAATACCCTGATAATCTATCCAAAAAGTAGTAGAATTAATGTCCAGTAAGTCTCTCTAACATTTGATCAATGAAAGGAAGTGGGAAGTGATCTTTCCTAGTTGCATCATTTAGCTTGTTGTAATCGATACAAACCCTCCATCTCGTGATAGTCCTCGTAGGAATCAGCTCATTATTTTCATTGGGCACAACAGTATGCCCCCTTTCTTTGGTACCACCTGAACTGGACTCACCCAATAACTATCTGAGATGGGATAAATAATTCCTAAATCGAGGAGCTCAATCACCTTAACCTTTACCACATCCTTCATCTTAGGATTGAGACACCTTTGAGGTTGCACCATAGGTTTGAACTCTTCTTCCACAAAAATCTTATGGGTGCAAAAAGAAGGACTAATGCCTTTGATGTCTGCAACTTTCCATGCTATAGCCTTTTTATGCATTCCCAAGACCTCCAATAACCTTGCCTTTTGTACTTCAGAAAGATTAGCATTCACAATTACAAGCAATTTTGCATATTCAGCTAAAAATGCATACTCTAAATGGGAAGGGAGCTGCTTGAGCTCCAAAATTGGCAGATCAATGATGGATGGTTGCATTTTCTCCTCTTTGTGCATATCAATAGATTCAACTACCCCCATCTTGCATGGCTTGTTTACCTCCAAGTAAGCCAATTGCTCCCTTGCTTCCTGATCCATGACCTGTTCCTACATCAAACACAACTCAAGGGGATCCTTGGAAACAATGTTAGTGACAAAATTGACGGTGTCTTGCTTAAGAATATCACTACATGACTCTGCCTCATCCAGTGTAAGTGGGTGTTTCATTGCATTAGGAATATGAAAGACAACTTATTCATTACCCACTCTTAACGTTAATGTGCCATCATAGACATCAATGACGGCACAGGCTGTATTTAAAAATGGTCTACCTAAAATAAGTGATACCTCTGCATCCTCTTCCACATCAATAATTACAAAATCATTAGGAAAAATAAAGTCCCCAACTTTCACCAACACATCCTCAATAATCCCCCGAAGGTGTACCACTGACTTATTAGCTAACTAAATGTTCATATGTGTTAGTTTGGGTTCCCCAATTCCTAATTCCTTAAACATCTTGTAGGGCATAACACTTATGCTAGCCCCTAAGTCAGCTAATGCATTTTCCATCTCAAGGTTACCTATAAAACATGGGATAGTGAAACTACCAGGATCTTTTAATTTCTTGGGTAACCATTTTTGCAAAAATGCCGAACTCTTTTTCGACAAACGCACAAATGACACCTCCTCGAGCTTCCTTTTGTTAGAAAGGAGCTCTTTCAAAAATTTAGCATATTTGGGCATTTGTGATAAAGTTTTGACAAATGGTATATTAATATGAGGTTGCTTAAAGAGTTCAACAAACTTACCAAATTGTGCATCAAGCTTATCCTTTTGTAAACGTGCAGGATAAGGTGCTCGAGGTTGATACTCTTTCAATGGCGGTGTAGGCATTAGTGCAACTTTCTCCTTTGTTGTCTCATCACCCATTGCAACCTCATTTTCAACTTCCTTTTCCTTGGCACCCTGTGCCTCATCCTCTTTCCTTTCCACTTCTTGCTCTACAACAACACTCTTTTGAACCTATTTTCCACTCCTCAAGGTAATTTCCTTTAGCTGCTCCTTAGGATTTGCCTTAATATTGCTAAGTAAACTCCCATGTTGCCTCTCACTAAGCAACTTGGCAAACTGCCCCATCTAATTTTTCAAATTATCAATGGATGCTTACTGATTTTGAAGTGCTATCTTAGTATCCTTATGTCTCTACTCATTAGACTCAATGAACTTCATCATGGTTTCCTCCAAAGAACTTCTTCTAGGAGGTGGAGGAGCTTGTGATTGGGAAGGTTGCTGAAATCCAGGAGGAGGTCTCAGGTTAGACTGATTACCTCAAGAGAAATTAGGATGATTCCTCCACCCCAGATTATATATATTGCTGTAGGGGTTGTTCTGCTGCCTTCGAGAATTTCCTATGTAATCTACCTGCTCTGGCTTGGCAAAATTGTTGCCACTTTGGCAATCTTGACTTTAGTATCCTCCCCCACACCAATCACAACACATCACTTGAGCTTATCTTACTGATGAAGATGCCGTCAAGGAATCCATTTTTCTATTCATGGCTTCAAGCTGAGCGGTCAATGCAACAATTGGGTCCATTTGATGTGAACCACCTCCACCAATCCTTCTCTAATCTCTAGGGACTTGCCACTGATAGTTTATGAGAGCCATATCTTCAATCAAGTTCCTTCCCTTGCCTCTTCAGGTGTCTTGTTGTTAATAGAACCACCGGCTGCCGCATTAATAAACTGTTTGCTTGTATAGTTCAAACCATTATAAAAGGTTTGAATATGGTGCCATAATGGAAGGTCATGATGCATACACTTCCTCAACAAGTCGTTAAATCTTTCCCATGAATCATGAAGAGTCTCACCATCTTGTTGAAGAAAGGAAGTTATGTCGTTCCTCAACTTAGCAGTCCTAAATGGTGGGAAATATTTCTCTAGGAATTTCTCTGCCAATTGAGTCCATGTAGTGAAACTACCAGCTAAGAAAGACTTGAGCCATTTCTTTGGTTTGTCCCATAGTGAAAAAGGAAACAAATGCAGCCTAATCACATTATTGATCTTAGATGTATCACAAATCTCCAAAAAATTCTCAAGATGAGCATTAGGGTCTTCATCTGGGAGACCATCAAATTGGCAAGTCTGCTGCACCATCTGTATCACATTCGGCTTAATTTCAAAATTATTTGCAGCGATCGTTAACCTCTGTATACTTGAGTCAGCCCCATTAAGAGTGGGCCTTGTATATTCTTGCATGGTTCTTGGCTAGTTTTCTACCATTATTTCAACCTCTTCCTCTGAATCAACGCCTTCTAGGTCTGCTACCTCTTTCACCAAAGCTAGTTCCCGTTCCTCCTTTCACTTTTGTCTCAATGTTCTCTCTAACTCTGGATCAAATTCAAGTAGATTAGAGGAATTAGCTCTGATCATAAACAGAAAAGGGTACCTAAAAATAGAATTTCGCAAAGAAAACCAAAACAAAAATTAAATAATAAATAAAAATAAAAACTAAATTACTAGCTTCAAATCTATTGCTAATATTACTCTAAAAAGTCCGAAGCAATGGCACCAAAAACTTGATGCATACTCTGCAAGTGTACAAATCGCACAAGCAATATAGTAGTGAATGAGTTATCATTCCACTGGAGACTTTAGGTAAGTACTAGCTCAAAATGTTGCTAATGTTTAGTGAATCAAATTAGTGTCGATGAAAATGATTACAATTATATTCAAACTAAATTAAAATATAAATTAAGTAAAATTATAATAAGGAAAAAGGAGATGAAATTAGAAATAAAAGCCCATTCAGGTATTGAATCCACCTAGTCCCTAATTGTATATCATGAACTACACATCAATTAAATTCATTCCATAAATTGAATTGGCATTTCACTAAATTAGATAAAAATCTCTCTCGAGCAATTAAATCCCTATTTCCTAAAAGGAATGCAAGGAATCTCTTCTCAAGCAAACTCAATTAGGTCATGCTTTAGATTCAAGAAACTATCCACCAAAGGAGTCTTGTAAGCCTATCTCTAGTGCCCTAATCAACTCTCAATCTCTATGAGTGATCTATTCATATAAAGTTATCTTTAATCAATTATATGAAAACAATCCCCAACTAATAAGCATGCCATTATTAATTGGAATCTAAGCAATAATATTCATAAAGATAAAACAATCTCAAAGAATGATTTAATTGAATAAGAAGTAATTCAATCTATACAGAAGGTTCTAAGGTTCATCAATACCCGAATTGGAAAGATTTAGTTCATATCACACATTGAAACTAAAGAAAGAATTAAAGAAATAAGAATTCTCAAATAATTCATGAATTAAGTGCTAAGAAATCCTGTTCTTTTATCTCTGATCTTCGATGTCTTCTTCCTCTTCTTAGTCTCTCACTGATTTACTCCATCCTCCCCTTTGAAACATTGTCAGATATGATTTTATAGTTCTAAATTTTCTAACATGCACCACTGGACCCACGGCTAGAGTTCCAGTAGTGGCAACATGAATCAAAGAAAATCTAACTTCCCACGGGTGAAACCCTAGTTGTGCCTCCACCCGTGGGAGGCTACTGGATGATTTTCCTCTTTGCTCTAATCACACGACTAGAATACTAACCGTGGCTCAACCCGTGGCAACCCATATTTCTCCAAAAAACCAATGTTTTGGCATGGATCATTCACCGTTTTGGATCATATTTATATCATGGCATCTTTTGACACTAGATTAACTAAAAGAACTGTGAAAGCACTAAAACAAACAGATTAAACTCAATTGGAGGCATAAAATACATTAAGAACAAGAGACAAAATATAGTGTTTTCAACACTTATCAATTGCCATTAAATCATCTTTGGTTTCATCATTGGGTGGAGTGCCTTTTATTTTTCTCTAGAAGATCAAGTTTTCATTTAGGATAGGTTCAAGATTGTCTATGCTCTAGGTGATGAAATTGTAGCATTGTTGAAGTTGGATCTAGATAAGGGGTCCCCTATAATCAGTTTCCAAGAGTATGGGATCTATGAAGATTGAATGGTGGAGCCAAAACATAGCGGAAGGGAGGTGGTGGATTGAAATTTCAAACATTTTGAAATTTCACTTCACCCATTTTGGTCCAAAATCCACTCAAGCAATTAATTAATTTATGTGTAAAACACATATGTATATAAAAAAGAAGGAGAGTAATCATATTACCTCTTATAGGTTCCTTCTTTCTTTATCAAAGAGCTTCCCAAGTGTGAAGCCTCTGGATCATCCACACCTAGCTCACCTCCAAATCTCCTCTTGATTTCTTTGGTGTTCTTGAATCCTCTCTTAGTTGCCCAATTTCATTTAAGTTTTCCATAAAAAATCATCTAGGAAATTAAGGTTTCTCTTTCGTTTGTTTTGGACTAAACACATTTTCAATTTGTAAGCATTTGTTCTTTCATAAAGAACCAAGAAGAGAATTGAAGATCAAAAGAAAATTTGAAGAAACATTTTCTTCTTTTTCTTTCTTTCTCTCAACTTCTCTCTATAAGCTTCAAATAAAAATTGTGTTCTAAACTTATAAAGAAAAATGAAAATAAAACTCTTTTATACTCATTTTCAACTAGACTTAACTCTTAAGTCTTCACAAAGACTTAAATGCCCTTACATTTTCTTTTAGCTCACCATTTGGTGAAGGGGCAAAGTTAGACTTTGCTTCTTCAAATGGTGAAATGACCATTTTATCCTTTAAGGGTAAAATGGACATTTCCACTAGCCAAAAGATGTAATTATAATTTTTACCTTAGTAGAAAATTCTCTAACCCCTAAACCCATCACATGGGCTCATGAATAGTGAATTTTCTCTAACCCTTAAATTGCCTCTTAACCATATCACATATGGGCTTAGGCCATATCTTATATGTTAAGGGTTTTCACTAAGCTTAAAATTAAGTCTTTGATTTAGTCCAAGTCAATTTTCAATTTAATTTTTTTTTTCATTTGCATCATATACATAATAAAATTTAATTGAATAGAAACCTTCGTAGATTAAACATTAAGACATGCTAGGGTCCTTGTAAATTTAATTACATGTTTAATCATTTTACCACTAATCAATTAATTAAACACTTTAATTAATTATTATGTTAAACCTTTTATACTTAGAAGGTGATCACTATTGGGTGTGTGACTTTCTAGGTTCATGTCTTATTAGCAATGGGAATGAGAAAATACTTTTCTCTACTAATGTGAAATTCCCACTTCACACTTAGTCCCATAAGTCATGAGGGACAACTAGCATTCCATGTCATGACTATATAGTTAGAAATGAATGTTTATAGTTGATAACTTTAAACATCATAGGGACCATTAATCATAAATCATCATGCACTAAAATCCCTTCATTAAAGATCCCAATCTCGGCTAGGGTAATGGTTTATATCAAACCCTAATGTGCCTCGATTCTATGTCCTTATCTCGATTCTAATTCCTAATGAGATTAGATTCCTACTAGAAACTCTTTCTAGTGAATCTGTCTATCTTGGCTAAGAGCTTTAGTTATCAAGAATAACCAGATAGCATAGGATCTTAACCTCATTTACTCGATTTTAACCTCATTTACTAGAGGTAATGAATTATATCTTAGCGATTACTTATCTCCATACATAGCAAATTAGAACCATCACATGCCATATATCCATACATAAATAGTATGTCTATGTAAACAGTAATAAATTCTAACTTCCTATATATGAGATATAGTATCCCTCAAGTCAAAGGATTATATACACTATGACCTAGATGATAAATAATTGACAAGTAGTAAAACCCCATATTATTATCATCTAACATCAAAATTTGACTATTCATCCTATGAATATCCACGTGTTTGTATCGACATCATATGTCAAGCAGCATGAGACTCACTGCCTCTATAATCATCTGTATCACATACTGATTATAGAAAACAAACATAGGTGATGGTCTTTTGGAATTAATGATGCCTAGTCATTAATCCTATGACCTTGAACAACTTTAAAATATTTGTATAAGAGTCATCTATCTCCCATATTCTCAACACTTGAGAATAGATCCTCTTACAAATACTTAAGGACTATATTCAATAATATGAAACTCCTTTCACATTATGAATATATTATCGTGCCATTGGGAATTAATTTCTACAATTACATAACTATAATACAGCTCCTAGGGCACATACTGCTATCAAATGGATCCAAAGGTAGTAAGAATTTTGCAGTCTCAGAGCTTCTTCCTTTAGATGGGGCTAGGTAACAATAATTAAGGTGTACTTAAAGCTATAAACTACTAAGGACAAATTTTAAGGTTTAGGCTAGATCATGATGTTAAGGATCCACCGAAGGATACTTAGGGTTGCCTAAACATGAATGGCAGGTTTGTCAAGGAGATGGTCCTATCCTTGTTATGGATTCCTTGAGCTAGTGCTGGCAAATGGTAAGAAGTTGCTTAGGTTTGGGATATTTATTGATATGATGGAGCTTGTGGATTTCAAAAGTTTAAGCGTAAGCCAAATGGAAGAAGCCAATGCATCAATTGACATTAAAGACCTTGTTGAAAGTGTCAAAGGCCTATTTCAAAATAAAACTTAGAAGATGAAGATGAAGATAAAGAGATTATAGATTTTATTATTTCTAATATAACCAACAATGCCTATGTTATTAAGAACTCTATTTTTTATTCTGATGATAAAAAAGTTTAAGTAAAACTTATTTATTTGATATTTTTTTCTTGATGGTAGCACTTATAGAGTATATTCATTTAAGCATATTTATGATATCAATACATCAAATTTACATGAGTTTAATTTAAGCATGTTTGAGGATCCAAAGCTACTACAATTTGGTTCTAATGTTACAAATGGGTTTTGAAAAAGGAATGAGTGACCTGCTCAAACATAAATAAGAAGCATTTGCTTAGAGTTATGTAGAATTTTAGGAATTGATAGAATCATGGTAGAGCACACCATTCCTCTATGTCCAAATGCCAAGCAAATAAAGTAAAAATTGCATCTCCTAAGGCCAGAATGGGCAAATTCAATAAAAGAAAAAGTTAAGAAATAGGTAGATATGGGTTTCCTTAAAGTGGTTGACTACCTAGAATGGCTTGCTAATATTGTTCATGTACCAAAGAAGGATGGTAAGGTCAAAATTATGTGTGCACTTCAGGGTTTTGAACAAGGCATCTCTAAAAGATTACTTCCCTCGACCTTGCATTGATGTTTGCTAGATAGTGTTGTAATAAGGAATTAGCATTCGATCTATATTTGTCAAGTATAATTAGATTCAAATGGCTATAAAGGATAAGGCTAAAACAACTTTTGTTACTCAGTGGCAAACTTTTTGTTATAGGGTTATGCCATTCGGTTGGAAGAATACGAGGGCTACCTATCAACATATGGCAACTATGCTATTTCTTAACATGATTCAAAAGAGCTATTGGTATACACTGATGACCTAATTGTCAAGTCTAGAATAGAAGAAAAACATTTAGTTGCTTTTGAGAAGTTCTTTGATAGGATCATCCAATACAAGCTAAGGCTAAATCTTAAAAAGATTATGTTCAAGGTTAATTCTAGTAAGGTCTTAAAATTCAATGTAAGTCCAAAAGGGATTGAGATAGATATGGATAAGATCAAGACTATTCAAGAGACGCCTCCGCTAAAGATAGAGAAGGAAGTAAAAGACTTTTTGGGTAGCATCCTATAATACCCTCAGTGAACTTTATGCCATAGGAATCATCATATTAATAATAGTGCTATTAAGGTGCTTTTGGGGTTAATGAAAGCTATACATAATTAAAAATTTATTGGATTATGCTTGGTATCCTTGTATTGTTGTCATAATTAATTACGATTAATTATATATATTTATATATATGTGTTAGATATGAATACAAAGAATAAAATGGAAATTATATTTAAGTTAAAGAAATTAATGAAATATGCAAGGGCGAAATAGCCATTTCCTATAAACTGGTTAATTTTAGCAACTATATTAAAATGTAAGTAAAAAAAATCAATTTAGAAGTCTAGTCATACGATGGCTAACCATGCATGTCATGCCCCAACTTCTAAGATATGACGGTCCTAGAACATAGGACACATAAGGTCACCCACGCTCATAGAATCCTCTCATGCATCATTAAACACTGCCTAAGATCATACCAAAATCATATGCATTAACCTAAATAACCAATAATAAAGGTAATCCTCAAGAATAAGAACAATTAAGATTCCAATTTAATCATCAATTGAATAATGTTCCAAAAATACCTAGAGCATCTAAGAGAAATTTTGTGAGAAGAATTCTATAAAATCTAATGAGAAACAAAATAGGGGTTGCCAAATACAAGGGGAGGCCAAATGTAGCTTAGGTTTTAGGGTTTTGGTGGAAAATTACAAGATTGTCATTAATGACCTAGATTACGAGTGTTTAGGTGTCTTGAGCTTTTGGTAAATTAGATTTTTAATCTAATTTATGGCTTGATTAACATGTATTAAAATAAAATATTTTGCTTCTTATTTTCATTAAAATTCTCCTAAAAATATTTAATTTAAAATATTTTAAAAATGCTCAAAATTTTTTTATGCTTAAAAATTACTTTATGCATAAAAATTCACTTTATATGCATTAAATTAATTAATGCATATGCACTTCACATAAATCACCTATTTCATGTTCATAATTCATGTTATGCATACTTGAACTAATCTAGCATGCGACTTGCACATAAATCATATAGCACATGAAATTTCATGAAAGCAAACACTTTATCACAATAGCTCTAAAATCAAGTAATTTGTCACGAAACTCCTAGCAAGGGTATGATTGTTACAATGCATGCATTTTTGGAAGGAAAGAAATATTCAAAAGCTTATTAACATATTGAAATTCTTATGATAGTGGTTTATGGGACCCATAACCACCTAAACCAAAATTTTATTCATAATTATTCAAAATTTCTCTTTAAATCAAAATTTTCAATTAATCATCACTATCCAAATTTTAAAACAACAATCTTGAGGAACAACTTCTAAAGAAATCTATTAGTTTAAGCCCTTGGATTAAGTAAAAAAATCCTAACCATCCATTGTAGTAATAAACAAATTCCTTTGTAATACCATGTACTCTTGTGTAGTTTTTTTTTTTTTAATGTAATTGCACTATTTTTGCACTATGTTCCTATTAATTTTATTGAGACACTGTGCTTGCAAATTAAATTATACTATGTTAATTTTTGCACTGATTGCAATTAAATTGTAGCGTGTTATAATTACACTATGAAAATTATGTATTATGTTTGCTAATTAATTACACTATGTATGATATGTGATTAACTGATTCAAAATGCTTAATTATCTATAATTACATAAGCATCAAATTTGTGTGCATGTCATTAGTGGACCCTTCCAATCATAAGGTGTAGAGAAATTATATTTTGAGTAAATGGTGGGTTATTTTCTCCTTTGCATATTTGCCTAGTTAAATTAGGCAAAAGTCACACTCATGCTAAAATGAAATTTGACACTCACCCTAAAATGAAATTTGACAAAGTTCAACTAAAATTTCAAAACCTCTTTTCCCAAAATATAAGTACATGGAAATGACCATTAAAATTACTCTCTAGAATATTCAAGGGTATTATAGCCATTTTTGATTAAAAACCTTAACCTTACACTATATAAACATCTTATTATTCTTCTTCCTTCTTTTTCCTCATAAACAAAAGCATAAAAACAAACCCTAAAGAGTGAGATGGTTAAGACATCACAAAAAGTGCAAAATGGAGGAGGATTTCAAAGGTAATTCCTTCACAAAACTCTTTCCATTTCTCGTGCTTAATGTGGTTCCTTAGTTCTTTTCTTATTTGATTAAAGTTTTCTTCTCAATTTCCTCCCCTCCTTGTGATTTGGCCAAGCTAGAATTAAAAAGAGAAATTTGTTTAGTTTAAATACTCAATAAATAATAATATATGAGAATGAAATGGTGGGTTGATCATATGGAAATGTAATATGAAAGGTGATTAGAAACCCAAGGTTTGTGTTGAGATTTTAAATACCTTTATAGCTGGAACTTAAGCCTCTATTTGGAGGACCTTAAAACTTAAATTTAGCTTTGGTCAAAACTAAGAAAATGTAAAATAATGTACCAATTAGAATCTAATAAAAGGATTTGAGCAAATTCTTATTATATTTGGAGATATTAAGGTTGAAGTGGGACTGCCTCCATATTCTGAGCCAATAATAACAAAAAAATTAAACCCTATATTTGATTTAGAGGAAGCTTAAAACTAATTATTCCTTGTCAATTTAATTTAGAATTGTGAAAGAAATTTAGCAATTGGAGTTGTGAATTACAACTGAATTAGTGGAAAAGGGTCAATTCAACCATGTATACTGAATCAATTTACAACCTGAGGAAAAACCCCATGAATTAAGGATGCTAGATGCAAAATCAAGGAAAATCCAAAACTAGTGAAATCATCCTTATTATGTGTTAGATGTAAGCTGTGAAAAGGCTTGGCAAGATTCTAAGCATAGAGTGAGATATAGAGCTTATATCAAGATGGACCCTGTACTTAGGTGTAAACTAATAATTTTACACCCTCATCATCCAGCCATAGCCTAACACTTGCTAAGTTTAGTGTGCTACACAGAGCTAGTATAACGATCCCACTAATTGGTTAGTGGGTAATGGTTTAAGGGGCAATGCACTCAAAAGAAAATTTTAGCCTTCAAGTAATTGCTACTTGGATACCCAATTTTTTAATATAAACCAACGTCAATCTCTAAAAACAAAAAGTGGAGTTGCACTACCTAGCTTGGATTCACACGCTGTCTGTATGGATTAGAGCATGGTCCTCCCTTTTTAGTTCAAAGATTCTAATACCCCTCCATTTTGCCAACTTTCCAGCCCTTTTTTGTCTTTTCACATTTCCACTTCCCAAATTGTCTTCACCCCCAATTTCCTATAAATACCCCTTTCCATTCTTCCATTTTCTTGACCTCTTAAGTTAGAGTTGATGACTATCCTCTAATTCCTCTCTTTCTCTCCCTCCTATCAATCTTTTTTAATTGATTAATTAATCATTTTAATTAATTAATTAACCTACCTCAGCCAAGTTAATTAATCATTTTAATTAACTAATTCATTTTTTTATTTAATCACTCAATTAATTAATTAATCTTTTTAATTAATAAATCAATCCACTCACCTCACCTAATTAGTTAATTAATTAATTCATCAATTAAACCATATATTCGCATCATCTCTCCTTGAGAAGGATCCTCGCTTTTTGGTATCAATAAAACTGAATTTCAATCCAATAAAATCCTCCATTCACCAAAAGCAAAGGTATAACCTTTTCCTTTTCAATCCAACCCTAAACCAAAATTAATCTAATTAATCTCTAAACCCCTTCACTTCATCATAGAATGAACTATATGGGTTTTAATCCCCATTCAATGGGGTAGGTAGATACATTTGAAATTTAAATCCACACCTCAAAACCAATTTCAAATTAATTTGATTTTCCATTTATTTTCAATTGTAATTCTTTATTTTGAATGATATTTGTAAGAGAATTTTGTGGTCTTCCTAAAATCTCATAAGGGCTAGAGAAGACATCCCAACTTTAATTAATTTATGTAATTAGTTTGGAATTAAGGAGTGATTATGTGATTCCCCTAAATCCATAAGGATTAGAGGGAACACTCTCCTTAATTTGTAGATGTTAATTTTAATTGCTTTATTAATTTCCCTTGCATTTCATAATTATGCCATGCATGTATACTTATCACATCCCAAATTGGAGATATGACGATCTTATAACATAAGGAGATATAAGGTCACCCACTCATGCACATATAAACACTGCCTAGGATTGTACCAAAACCTCATGCATAATCTTAAATATCCAATAATAAAGAAAACTTTAACTAGTGGAAGAATAATTTTAAAATACTTTAAATACAATCCATAAGAAAGAACATTTAAGACTCTAAATAAATTATCAACTAAATAATATTCCAAAATAAAACTCCTAGAGCATCTACCTCTTATCATAATACAACAATAAACTTGGAAAAGGAAACCCCTCAAGTGGAGTAGATTTGCTTAAGTTATCACCTTGCCTCCTCATAATGCTCACCTAAAACCACACAAGGAAAAGGGGTGAGATAGATGATCTTAATAAGTAAATAATACAACTTGAACAATAAAACATATTCCTTTTATAAGGGTTCATAATTCATGGTTTGCAATTTAGCAAGGTTTAGAAAAATCAACTTGTAACTTGTAACTTGTAGAGTGATGGCTATTGCCTTAATCACTCAAACTTGTAAAAGGGAGAGGTAGCATCATACCAAATTCCAACTCCCAACTTCTAAAAAAGTGTAAAGCTTTTCAAGCTCCATGGCAAGAACTGCTCCTTCTAGATGAGGTGGACACACTACCCCCATCCATCAGGTTAAGACCATATGCATAGGTTTCGATGATTTCCTGCATCAGCACGATGATTTCTGCATAAAGGGTCCATAGGAACCATAGTTAGAGCTATTGGCAATCACTTGTAACAATATCATTGAAGAATGCAATCACATGTAACATAATAGCAATAGAAGTTTAGCCTATTGATCAAAAGATAAATAACAGTGTGTTTCTAAAAAGAAAGTAAGGAGAAGTAACAATCACAAAGGTACTTTCTTATCATTGAATAAACTATAGTAATTTTGAATGAGTTGTCCTTTGGCAATCTAAGCTTAATAAAGAAATCACATAGTTATAATTGAAAATAGAAAGGAACTTGGGTTTCAAAAATCTCAAAGGTTCACATATCATGATGACTTGTACATGTAACATGAACATAATGTTTACTCACCTTGTGGTTCCTTAGTTCCTGGTGCTTGTCACCCTTAAACTTCTAATAATCCTCAAGCTCTAACATACATTACAATTCAATACTTAGCATTTGCTTAATATCATGCTATCTTATCCCATAACTACCCCATACACATATCACATTCACATATACTTAGAGTTGCACTTAGAAGTGCACTCATCACTTGCACATAACATGTTAACTTTTAGTCTTGCACACTTAGCCTTTTAGGCTCACATGGCAATACGTAATAACTCATACCAAGACTTTTCTATAGCCAAACACAATATACCATGATCTTAATATCAATTCAATTTAACATCTAACTCGATACACTTAACACCTTCCATATATATCAACTTAAGAAGTAACCTTAAAAGTGTCAAGCTTATCTCCTTTGACCAATTATACAATCACTCTCATAGTCAATTTAACATCATTAATTTATAATTAAAACATCATAAGGCCTAATTCACATGTCACTTAATCATATACACATATCAATCAAACATGGTAGTTAGGGTTTGGAAACCCTAGTATAAGCCGAACATCTCTAGGCTTTGGCTTTGTCTCGAGTTACTCCTTTAACCAACATGCAATTAAATCATGTATCATTCATATACACATTTCAACAATCATTAAAATATACCATAAAAGAATTATAAGCATTGGGATCAAAATCCCAAGGTAGGCTAAATGCACAAATTATGGAAAAACATGGATTTTCTTGCTTTTTGCAATTTCCATTCATTACAGTAATATGCAAAAACATGATTTCAACCAATATTTTTCATCTAAACATAAAAAGAAATCATTTTAGAACACCTTAATAGAGAAATCAGCACCCGCTTTGCTCATATGCATAAAAATTCCAACTTTTAGGTTTTAGGATAGAAACCATGGATTTTCTTACTTTTTGTACTTTCTAATTATTACAGTAATATGTAAAAAC
The DNA here is from genome assembly GCA_947687605.1 of Reutealis trisperma. Lineage (NCBI taxonomy): Eukaryota > Viridiplantae > Streptophyta > Magnoliopsida > Malpighiales > Euphorbiaceae > Reutealis > Reutealis trisperma. The sequence goes on from CANTUT010001512.1 coordinate 101,554, forward strand.
ATGATTTTGTAATGTCTCACCCAAGCACCTGTCCGATCTACTAAGTGGGATCGAAATGCTCATTTGGGCTTAAACTCATTATGGAACCCTCGGGTTTAGATAGGCTGATTTTGAAAAGAGTCACCACCTTAATTTTATTTTATTTGGGAAAAGATTAAAGAAAAAACCCAATTTGACTCCAATTAATATCCCAAAAGAAAAGATCACTAGCCTCGAAACCAAAGAGGATTCAGGGACTAGGTTTTTGATTTATTTTAAGAAAATTAGTTTGACAAGTTTAATACAAAATAACTTAAAATAAATTTCATGATTAGTTTTCATAATGCATGAACAATTACATAATACATGAACAAATAAATAAATAAACATTCATTCAAAGCACTAAAGCAAATAAAGTAAAGGAATTAACTTTACAATTCAAAACCAAAATAGGGGATACTTCCTCTTGCCCTTATAAGTGCTAGGGAAGTCACACATTTCCCAAAATAATTCTAAAACAATAATTAAAGGAAAATAAAGAACAAATGGAACAAAACCAACATCATAATAAAGAAAACAAACAAAAAGCAAATAGCACAAAGAAAAAGAACTACTTCATAAAAGAATATACAAGAAAAGGATTATTTCTTATTTAAATTAGATTTGATGCCTTAAACAAGCAAGCCTACATATCCCTTTGAATGGGAATCAAAATCCACGTAGTTTGCACTTCTTGCAATTTTGCCTGTTTTCACCCGTTTCTCATCCGTTTTTCATGATTCCAGTTGCATTTTTTTTGTTATTAAATCCTAGATAATATAAGGGTAGTAGTTCAAAGCACAAAGTAATAGGTTTTCACTCTCTGTTTCTCGATTTTTCAATTTTGGCTTTTAGAGGTCTATTAACCATACCTAAGCATCTTTAAGGTTTCAAATGCAATATGGAGGTTGCACAATTAAGGATTCACAACTACCCTCTCATTAGAATTGGCTTGGCAGAAAGGCAATTATGATGATAGTGAACCCAAAGATAAGGGATGGAAAAATGAACCAAAGGGATGTCTAAGTTAGTATTAAGACATGTTTGGGTGAAAGGTATGGTTGATTTTTTATAAGTAAATGATAGATGGAAAAGAAACCATAGAAATGTTTAAATGATCATTACTAAACATTTATGGGGGAAGTTTCAAAAGAATTTTAATAAATGAGTAGGGGTAGGAGTTACATGGATGCCTAGGTGATCATTACTAGACATTTATCGGTAAAATCATGTGTTATCAATGGCTATCAATCTAGCCTTGATGTCGGATGCGAGAATGGTCTTGGTGAATTTCAATTAAGGCTATCTGTCTGGCCCTAATGTTAGGGGTAAAGATGATATGGGATAAATCTTAATCAAGGCTATCTGTTCAGCCTTAATATTGGTAAACTTAAATTAAGGCTATTTGTTTGGCCTTAATATTAGAGAAAGAAAATTTAGGTAAATCTGAATCAAGTCTATTTGCCAACCTTAATGTTAGAGAATAGAGAAGATCTAGGGAAATCTCAATCAAAGCTATCTGTTTGGCCTTAATGTCAGAGAATTTAAATTAAGGCTATCTATTCAGCCTTAATATTGGAGAATTTAAATAAAGGCTATCCATCTTGCCTTAAAGTTAGGTAAATCTTAATTAAAGCTATCTGTTCGGCCTTAATATTGGATAAATCTCAATTAAGGCTATCTATTCAGCCTTAATATTTAGAGATAAAGATGATCTGGGTGAATCTCAATCAAGACTATCTGTCTGGCCTTAATGTTAGAGAATTTAAATCAAGGCTATCTGTTTGGCCTTAATGTTGGAGGATAAAGAAGATTTGGTGAAATACAGTAATGGTTCTGGTCTATTTTGGAAAGTCTAGCTTGATATCCAGTCAGTTTTGAGAAATTTTTTGTAGGAAAGATGATGACCTTATCTAGTAGGAATCGATGAAAGAATGACGATGACCCTGTTTGGTAGGAATTGGCAAAAAGATAATACATTTTGATTCAAAAGTCTGACTTACAACTTGTTCTATTATGAAATGCATCTGACTATGCGATGATTAGATACCTTGAACTTGTGAAGGGTTAGTTTGGTAAAAGAGTGCTGAGCTTTTGGGAGAAAGATGCCCCCACTTTGGAAGGTAGCTAGGTTATTTGGTCTTTGGTTGTTCAGTTTAGAAAGAAGTCACTTTGGGAGTTTAAGCCAAGTATGGCTGAGAGAGGTCAGGCTGGGCTTAGGTGGGTTCTGCTTGGGAGAAGGTTCAAGTGGAGGATGATCAAGGGGGTCAAGTCCTTAGAGATGATTAGGTCAAAAGGCTAGGTCAAGTTTTGGGGAAGGTCAATTTGTTGGGCTTGTCTCCAAAGAAGTTCATATGGGAGTCTTTGGTCATGTCTAGTAATTGGCTTAGTCAGTTATGGCCTTCTGGATTGGCTTTAAGGGAGATCATTTTGGAATGCTAGATTAGGTTTGGCCTTAATTAGGGTCATTTGGAATCTCAATATGGTATAGCCTTGTAAGAGATCATATTAGAGGCTCAGTCAAGTTATGGCCTTCTAGTGAGTTCATTCGAAAGGCTTGGTCAGATTTTGCCTTAAGACTATATCAGAGAGATCATGCTGGGATTCTAAACCTAGGAGGCTAATCTTGGCTTAAAGGAAAGGTTAAGCTAAGAAACCCATTTACAAGGCTTAATTAGATTTTGCTTTAGAGGAGATCATGGGCTTCATAAATGAAGGCCCTTTGGGAGTGGGTTTCACGATGAAAGCTTTTGGTCATGTGCTTTATGGTGAAGGCATTTTGGACTGGGCTTCTAGGTGATGAGGATAGTTTTTATACAATGGTGCTTTGGATGGTTGGCTTTGGCTAGGGGCTTCATGATGAAGGCTTATTAGTTTGTGCTTCGTGACAAAGGCTTTTGGTTATAAGGGTACCGCATGCTCATGGTTAAAGATTTGCCCTTTGACTTAGTTGCATTAGAATGGTTTGCGAGCCTTAAGAGACTTTAATCTCAGGAATTATGTGTTTTGCCAATGAGGCTTAATCTTTTAAAGATAATGAGATGTTTGCCAAAGAGGCATGAAATGGGCCTTAACTGATTCGAGTCCTTCTTAATCAACTTGAGGATGATAGGCTTTGGGAGATATGCCTCGACTAGATTAAAAAATGATGAGTCTTGAACTTGAAATGATGGTATGATTTGCCAATGAAGCTTAAGATGGAAAGGTTCGAGAATGGCTTAAAGGTGGGCTGAAATTTTTGAAAAGAATCATAAGGGTTGTATGGTTTTGCTTTTTGTAGCATAAATCATAGAAAAAAGCAAGTTAAGCTTTTTTTGTTATTTGAGATTGAAGAGACTTTTGGAGTTACACTTAAATGGTTTGACTTGATGTAAATGACTACATTAGCTAAAATAAAGAGCCCTTAGGAATGGCTAAAGGGCTAGTGGAAGAAGATAACTTAGGGATCATGCTCCTAAATAAGAGATAAGAATGTGAAGGTGGGAAATGTAAGGGATTGTGCCTTAGCTCTTTGAGTTAAGCGACAGGACAGATTGACAATGGACAACGACTTAGGAAAACATGCCCCCATTATAGGATAAGGGCGTAGAAGATAGTATATCCTTAAAGAATGAACTTTAGTGAGGAAGGATGACTTCGAAGACATGAGATGAAATGGATTGATTGAAGATGATTTGACAACTTTGGACAAGAGGGAAGATAACTTGGATGAGCTCTCTCTCTCTCTCTCTCTCTCTCTCTCTCTCTCTCTCTCAGCTTTAACTTTTGCCTAAGCCACCCTTTTGGGTTTTCAACTTAGCAAGCTTATATTAATGAAATTTGAGAGAAAACATTCCACCATGATTTGCTATTTTTCTTTGAAGGGCTCTGACCTTTGAATTTTGGATTTGACAAAGGTCTTTTCTAAACTTGTCACCCCTTGTTGAGATGCATCATTTGATTACCCAATGTGCAATAGGTAATTACATTTACCTGCTCTTTGTGTTTCAACTATCTTGATCTTCTTTGATTAGGAGTTGGTGAAGCAATTTGCTGATTTGTGAGAATGAGGACACCTCAAATTCTGATCTATGCTAATTTTGGTGGACTTAATTGATTATTTGTTCATCCCTCTTTTTTCCTTCTTTTCTTTTTTTTTTTCTTCTTTTTTCTCTTTTGTTTTCTAAGGCTCATCCATGTCAAACTAAGAAAGGAAGATAGTAAAGTTAATGCATAAATAATGAAAAGAAAATGTAGATGCATTACTATAAAGAAAACTTTATTACAAAATGACAAAAAAGGACTGCTATGGTTGACGAGAATACAAAGAAAAAAAAGTGACAGACTCTGACTTAGATTTGGACTCAGACTTTAAGATTTGGACTTGGACTCAGGTTTAGACTTCGAATTCAATCTTAAACAAGTCAGATTAACTGAACTTGAACTACTCCATGACATGTCTTCTAGGGCTGTGGTAAGGTGGGGTCGAGTCAATTCTAGATTCCTCATCACTGTTCAGGTTGTTGGTGGAGAATTCAACTTTAAATGATTTACTTTGGATACAATCTTTAACCTTTAATGCAGTTACCAACAAAGCTTTGAAGGTAGGCAAGTATTGTGTTAACAAGTGAGCTTGATATGTCGAGAGTAGATTCTTGATAATGATCTCCACTTGTTCTTTCTCTATTGGCCTATTTACCATTTGAGTAGCTTTAGCCCTCCACTTTGTAAGAAACATAGAGAATGACTCATCTGGAAGCTGCTTTGTGGTTTCAAATCACGCCTAGTGACGTCTACTTTAGTGTTGTAATGATACTATCTAACAAAGACATGACAAATATCATTCCATGTTCTTTTTTGGCTCTTGTCCAGTGAAAGAAACCATTTCCTAGTAGCTCCGGTTAGCAATTCTTTGAACATTTGAGCAAGGAGCTCTTCGCTAAGTCCTATAGGTTTCATTACTCTTGTCTACATCTTCATATAAGTTCTATGGCATGTGGTTCCATCAAATCTATCCAACTCAAGCATTCTAAATTTATGAGGAAGCTTGGCATTAGGGAACAAGATCAAGCTATCTATATCAATTAAACCATGTGTGGTGCTTCAGGTATTTAATGTTTTTCTCCATAGCTTCAAGTTTATCCATAAGCAATTTGTTATATTGAGAGAAAACTTCCCCACCTTAAAAAGGATCTAGGAGAGAGGAAGATCTAGAAAGGGTAGTAGTGTTTGGAGCTTAAGTGTTCGTACGTTTCCTAAGATAGGTCTAGTTTAGATTGTGGTTGAGATTATTTTTATTAAGGTTTGCTTCGTTAATTAGCGCTCAAACTTCCTCAATGATGGCTTTCCTTTGTTCCTTCATGTTTTCTTCAAATTAGATCTATTGAGCAGCTAGGATAGCTTGAAAATGCTCTTCATACTTCTTAAGAAGGCTAGTCATTAGTGTGGTCAGGGCATCCATGTTAACCTAGTTGGCCATTTATGAATCAAATTAAAGAATTGAGGTAAGTGTTTGGTAAAGAGGCAGGAATATGGGCATGGAAACTTTAGGGAGAAACACTCCCTTTGATCTTGTGTGCTAACCATATTTTGGGCTTTTGAGGATTTCCGAAGGTTTAAGGTCTCAGGCTTAAGGTATTGGGTTCAACCAAAGGTACTGGACTTAAGGTAGTGTGTTGGGCTAAAGGTATTAGGCTTAGGATAGTGTGTTGGGCCAAAGGTGTTAGGCTTAGGATAATGTGTTGGGCCAAAGGTATTGAGCTTAGGATAATACTGTTTAGGTTAAAGGCTAAGGTAATGAGGTAAGGTTTAGGGTGATGGCTTAAGGTTTATGGAGGCAAAGGTGATTGAGATAGGGGTAAGAGTGTTTAAGGTTTATAAGTGAAGGCGTTTGGATAGAAGTGAAAAGTGAGTATGTGACCCTTCTTTAGTTCAAGGTATAACCAAGACTAGAGAGGAATGCATGTTTTATTATACAATATGGATGCATGATATGCATGGTGAAAATATTTCATGAGAAAGATACAAGATTTTAATTATGGTACATATAACCTATGGTCAGGATCTAGGTTCATTACATGAAAAAGGAAAGGGTGGCATGTACAGGGTACCTGTTACACTAGAGCAGCGATATACCTAACCACATGTGAGTCAAGAAGCCTTGCATGGGTCCATCAGTACATGCATGCTCGTTACACCTTTGAAAGGATCAAAGGATTCATTACGAGGTGGATGATTTCACTATCAGTGAATAGACCTAAGGAGGGTTACCCACTTGATGTTACTTTCTATCCATTATTTTCTTGAGAAATCTAGGTTTAAAGGCAAGTAGCCAATGCAAATGATACATGAAAGTCATTTATGTATTAAAAGTGCCAAACCTTGATTTAAACCAATTGGTAGTCCTCTTATTTCTTTTGTTAAAAGGAAGGTGGTCCCCAGTGGAGTCGCCAGCTGTGAGGCCTCGCCCGAGCATCGATCCAATCCACTAAGTGGGATCGAAATGCTCATTTGGGTTTGAACTCATGATGGAATCCTCGGGTTCAGATAGGTTGATTTTGAAAAGAGTCACCACCTTAATTTTATTTTATTTTGGAAAAGATTAAGGGAAAAACTCAATTTGACTCTAATTAATATCCCAAAAGAAAATATCACTAGCCTCGAAACCAAAAAGGATTTGAGGACTAGGTTTTCAGTTTATTTTAAGAAAATTAGTTTAGCAAGTTTAATACAAAATAACTTAAAATAAATTTCATGAATAGTTTTCATAATGCATCAACAATTACATAATGCATGAACAAACAAATAAATAAACATTTATTCAAAGCAATAAAGCAAATAGGCTAAAGGAATTAACTTTACAATTCAAAACCAAAATAGGGGATACTTTCCGTAGCCCTTATGGGTTCTAGGGAAGTCACACATTCCCTAAAATAATTCTAAAACAATAACTAAAGGAAAATAAAGAACAAGTGGAACAAAACCAACATCATAATAAAGAAAACAAAATAAAAGCAAATAGCATAAAGAAAAAGAACTAATCCATAAAAGAATATACAAGAAAAGGATTATTTCTTATTTAAATTAGATTTGATACTTTAAATAAGCAAGCCTACATATCCCTTTGAATGGGAATCAAAATCCACATAGTTCGCCCTTCTTGCGATTTGAAAGGAGAGAAAAACTTATGAAAACGACCACAAAATTGCAATGTTTGGAAGCAACTTGTGAATTTCAATTGACAGAGAGTTTTTGAGAGAATTTTCTATAAAAAATCTGATGGAAAATAGAATGGAGGCTGCCAAAAGGATGGGGAGGCCGAATATTAGGTTAGAATTAGGGTTATGATGCAAAATTACAAGTTTGCTATTAATGAGCTAGGTTAGGAGTATTTTGGTGTTGGGCTTTGGTGAGTTGGGCCTTTTAATTTTATATATGGGCTATTTATAAATAATTAAAAGTAAAATATTTTTCTTATTATTTTCATTAAAATCCCCCCAAAAATATTTAACTAAAATATTTTAAAAATGCTCATAAAAATTATTTTATGCTTAAAAATCGTTTTGTGCATAAAAATTCACTTTTTATGCAATAAATTAATTTATGTATATTTACTTCACACAAATCACTTATTTGACATTAATAATTCATATTATGCATATTGAAACTAATCTAACATGCCATATTCTCATCAATCATATAACACATGAATTTTCATAAAAGCACACACTTTGTCATAATAGCTCTAAATTCAAGTAAATTGTCACAAAACTCCTAGGGTGGGTGTGGGTTATTACAATATTATGCCATATTCATGCACATAATTATTTGTCATCTTATAAAATGTCATCCATTAAATTAATTTTCAAAGTCAAATTAAACTTAAGAGTCAAATCAAGATTATTCAAAACCAAAAACCTAGTCCATGAGCTCAACTTGGTTCGAGTTTAGTGTTTTATCTTTAGGTAATTAATTAATTAAAATTAATGAATTGGGGTCACAAATGGGTTTTCCTTTAATTTTTCATTTTTAAAAAATAAATTAAGTTAATGACTCCAAAAATCATTGTTCAAAAATCACCAATCAATTTTCCAAATGATAGCTATTTTAATTGTGAGCATCAAAATTCGTTCCATGACCTCCTTAAAAATTGTTTACCTTTCCATAAGGCCAATTTCCCTTAGCGAGAAAGGGGTGTTCGAACAAGGTCTCACATTGGGTTAAACATATGATCTGAATTAGGGTTTCAATTTGAGAGCCTTAGAGGCAAAATTGAACCAACCTCAAAACTAAGAGTTAACCCTTTATATGTATATTTTTACTCAATAATAAGAATTAGCTAGGAGATTTAAGAATTATGGGTTATAACCAAAAAAAAAAAAAAAAAAAAAAGCAAAATAGATGTTGTGAACCTTTAATTTTACACTCCATCATTCAGCTGTAGCTTGACGCCTAATAAGATTAGTGCACCACGCAAAGCCAGCACAGTGGTCCAAAACCTGATCCGGAAGTTCCACAACCTGATCGAGCAAAAAAGTCAAATTTTAGCCAACATGCTCACCAAGGTGCAGGCAGCACCGAAGCTAGTTTGGGTAGTGCCGGCGACCTTTCTGGTGGTGCACTGCTTGATTCATCGGTAGAGCAGCCGAAGCCTCAGTGGCGTAGGCCCCACTGCCTGCCTGCATTCTCCAAAATACCCCCAATATGATTTTTCAGCTTTTTTCTAGCTCTATCCTTTTGGTCTTTTCACTTTTCCACTTCCCAAACTACCCTCACTCACTTTTCCTATAAATACCCCCTCCATCTTTCATTCAAACACACGTCTTGAATTTGAGTAGATTGTTATCTTCAAATTCCTCTCTTCTTCTCCCTCCAATTACTCTCTAATTAATTAATTAATCTTTTTGATTAATTAATTACCTCACCCTAATCAAGTTAATTAATCTTTTTAATTACCTAAAACTCTTTTTTAATTAATTACTCAATTGATTAATTAATTAATTAATCACTCTTCTTTTTTTCAAAAATCAAATTAATCTTTTTTCTTAATCCACCCTTCATCCAAATTAATTAATTAATCATTTTAATTAATTAATCCATCAATCCATCCATTTCATCATATTAATTAGTTAATTAATCATTTTAATTAATTAATCAATCTTTCAATCCATCTAATCACCTAGTCCCAATAAAATGAAATTTCGATTTAGTAAAACCCTCTGCCCACCAAAAGCAAAGGTATCATCCTTTTTTCTCACTCTCAAAACACCCAAACCAAAATTGATCTGATCAACTCTTAAACCCTTCCACTTAATCATGGAATGAACTATGTGGGTTTTAATCCCCATTCAATGGGGTACGTAGGCATATTTAGAATCTAAATCCAAACCTCAAATCCAAATCTCTATCAATCTCTTTTTCCCTTTTTAATTTATGGATATTTTATTTTAATTTTCTCCTTGCACTCATGTCATATTCATGCATCTTATTTACAATTATCATATTATAATATTTGTTATTCATGAAATCAATTTTTCAAAGTCAAATTAAACTTAAGAACTAAATTTTGATTATTTAAAACCAAAAACCTAGTCCCTGAGCTCAACCTAGTTCAAGACTAGTGATTTTATCCATATGCAAATTAATTAAAAATTAATGAATAGGAGTCAATTTGGGTTTTTTTCTTAATATTTTCCTAACTAAATAAAATTAAGGTAGCGACTCCTAAAATCATTGTCAAAATCAACCAATCCAAACTTGAGGGTTCAATCATGAGTCTAAACCCGAATGAGCATCTCGGTTCCCTCTTATAGACCAGGCTGATGCTTGGGCGAGGCTTTACAGATATTAATTTAATTTAGTGCAGAAATATACCTAACATTAGAAATCCACCACAAACTTTGTAGGGTTGAAAATCATTGAAATTTTGATATGTTGTTACTGGATATGTCTACTTTGATTTGCAAAAAGAACAAACTTGTTTAGATTAGTATAACTCAAGGTATAGCATTAATAGTACAACAAGGTCATGATTCATTGTGAATGCCTCTAACAAGTGATTCTTTGAAATCAATACATTTGTCTAATATGTTGTGATATATTCATTGTTGTGATTAGGTATATAAATTGCTCACATAGTGACTTGCTCGGACATTAAATGAAAACTGATAATGAGCAAAATGTAGGATTCACACTGTAGGGCCTATTCCTCTTATAAGAAATAATTGTCATATGAATGCCTTGTAATGTTGATAGGTATCTATATGTGATGTCTATGATATACTAAATTGATATTTGATGATTGATAAGAATTGAGTTAAATCCATTACTATTTGAAAGGTGTGTAATGTACATGATTGTAATATGTGTAATGAGTCACTTTGAAATATAGTATTTGAAAATAGAGAAGTAGTTCTTAAGACCATTGGTCCTCTAATGTTTGAAAGTGGAAATATTTGCAAATTATGTGATATATGTGAACTATTTGCTATGCTTAAACTTACATTGTTATTCCTTGTCATATGTTAGGTATTCTACAATTAGGATTAGATAAAAAGGGGTTAAGTTAAGTGCTTTACTTAGAAATACTCATATAGTAACATGAGTGATGTAAATGATTGTAGAGCTTGAAGGAAAAAAAAATGTTCTAGAAGTTGTGGAGCATCATTCCTATTATGCTAAATTTTCTAAGGAGATAAGGTGAGTATATAATCTAATAGTATCAATATGTTCATCCATAATTGTGACATATGAAAGCCATATGAAATTGTTGAAATCCTAGCTAATGTTTTCATTGCATATTTATACCCAACATGATATCTCTTTCTATGCTAGGATTGCCTATTGAAAGCCTTAGGCCTATTAATATATTGCATACCTTTAATGAAACCACTAATACCAAACTATCACATGAGATTGTTATTGAAACCAAAAATGTTCCTTGAGGTATATTACTCTTTATAGATGCTATATTATTCAATCACTACATAAGATCATTATGAAAATCTTACCAAATTCTTGAAGTATAATATCTTTCATCTATGTCATATGATTCAACTATCATATAAGACCACCATTGAAATCCTATCAGATTGTTGAGGCACATTCTTTTTCATACATGCCATATTATTTAATTATTATGGGAGATATATATTGTATACATGTGATTCTTTTAAAAGCAGAAATTTCCAACTAATGTGGGTTTATACATTGGACCTGCACAAATGGTAAAAAGCCCACAAATAAGGTGAGCATTTTCGAACCTTAGCTAGGGGGTCAAAAGTCCTAGCCATAAAATCTTATTAGTCTTATGCTATATTAAGTGATAATAGGGTAAGGAATTAGCCATTACTCTAGTAATCCATAACGAAAGCACATGACCGCGATTTTATGCAATACAACAGCAAGTGCACGGGTCGCTCAAGTAATAAAGTAGTGAGTGAAAGTATCATTCCATAAGGGACAAGGACAATTACTAGCTCAAACTTCAATTATTGTTTAGCAGATTAATGGTTTGGTTTATTGCTGAAATTAAAATGACTAAGTGGATTAAAAGATTAAACTCAGGAATGGCCAATAAATTGCAAATAAAATTGATGATGAAGACCTACCCAGATATTGAATCCCCCTAGCAATCAATTGTATTTCAAGACAGGTGAACAATTAAATCAATTTATCAAGTTAATTTGGTATTCCACACATTTAGATTAAAGCTTCTCTTGAATGACTTAACCTCTAATCACTAGTTAGAATGCAAGGAATCTCTTCTCAAGCATAATCAAATAGCTCATGCATTAAGACCAAGAAATCAAACCAAAGGATTTTGTAAGTCTATCTCTAGAACCCTAAGCAATCCTCAACCCCTATGACTATTCTATTCAAATCAAGCTTTCTCAAGACATGAATCTGAAAAATGACAACCAACTAATAAGCATGCGATTATCACTTGGAATTAAACAATCAAGATTCATAAAGGTAAATCAACTTAATCAAATGATTTAATTGAAATCAAAACCAATCAATCCATACAAACATGCTAGGGTTCATCTATATCTAGGTAGAAGATAAGTTTACCTCATGTTCAAAGAAAGAATATAAAAAGACCAAGCCTCCTTAGCAAATTATATCACCCATAAAGTCCAATTGAGTCAAAGCTTGCCAATCGTATGATGGGCAAGAAAATTTGATGCATCCATGTCAAAAGGCAAACCTTTATCCATGAAGCCTGTGACCAAAACCTTTAAGACCATACCTAAGATGGAGCAAACCATCCTCCAAAAAGGTCCAAAGCACCTTTAACCAAAGCCTTTAAGCCTTTAAGCCTTCTCCATGAAGCCCAAAAGCCTTCACCATAAAGGCCAAATGAAAAAGCCCTCACCATGAAACCTAAGCCCAAAAGCCTTTGTCATGAAACCCAAACCAAAAAGCCTTCACCATGAAGACCAAAAAAGCCTTCACTATAAAGCCTAAGCCCAAAAGCCTTTACCATGAAGCCCAAACCAAAAAGCCTCACCATAAAGCCTAAGCCTAGCTTTCACCATGAAGCCCATTCACAAAAAGCCTCCATCTCATCCAAGGCCAAATCTAACCAAGCCTTCTCCAATTAATTTCCTAGCCTGACTTTTCCTCTAAGCCAGACCTGATTACGCCTAAGGCAAAACTTGACCGAGCCTTCCAAATGAACTCTCCAAAGGTTATAACCTGACCGTGCTGAAATACTAGACTTGACTAAGCCTTCCATATGAACTCCTCTGAGGATAAGCCCCACAAGCTGACCTTCCCTAAACCTTCCAATCTAATCATCTCCAAAAGCTTGACCCTTCTTATCAAGCTCTCCAATCCAGTCTCAAACTAAATCTTCCCTAAAGTCATACCTATCTAAGCCTTTTAAACTGAACAGCCTAATCTTTTCCAAGACCACGCCTTGCTTTTGCCCAGGCCAAACTGATAGCCATTAACTAACCAATCTCATATATTACATGCCCATCTTCACCTCTAAGCTAGCCAATCAACCAAAAACCAAATAACGAAACCATTTTCCTTTATCATTCTAAAGTGGGGGCATATCCCTTCCAAATATTCACTTTTTTGAAATGGGGGCATCTTTCTCTTAAAGATCAACACTTTTATATCAGAATTGACCCTTCAAAAGTTCAAGGTATCATATCATTGCATAATTATCTAGCATTTTTGCATTGAACAGGATCATGAATCAAGGAAAATTATCAAAACTCTCAAAGAAAGACAAGATCATAATCATCATTCCTAACAAACAGGATCACCACTTTGTTGATTCCTTCCAGACAAGGTCGTCTACTTTCCTACCAAACAGGATCATCACTTCGTCGATTCCTACCAAACTGGGTCATCTTCTTTCCTACTAGACAGGATCATCATCATCATTCCTACCATACAGGATCACCACTTCATCAATTTCTACCAGATAGGGTCGTCTTCTTTCCTACCAGATAGGATCATCATCATTATTCCTACCAAATAGGATCACCACTTTGTTGATTCCTACCAAATAGGGTAACCTTCTTTCCTACCAAACAGGATCATCATCATCATTCCTATTAGACAGGATCATTACTTCATTGATTTCTACCAGATAAGGTCATCTTCTTTCCTACCAGACAGGATCATTATCATCATTCCTACCAGACAGTATCACCACTTCGTTGATTCCTACTAGACAGGATCTTCGCTTTCAATCCTACTAGACAGAATCATCATCATCATTCCTATCAGATAGGACCACTTCTTCGATTTCTACCAGACAAATTTGTCATCACTAACATTTTATTGATTCCTACCCTTGATTCCTACCAGACAGGAACATCACTTTTAGCTCCTACCAATTATCACATACTACTAGCCGCTAGATCTCCCAAATATACTAAGGGCATCCTCCCTAAAATTCAACCACATCTCTCACCCAAATGTCTAAACTTTGAACCAAACATTAATTTAGTTCCTTTTACCATCTCCCATCCTTAAGTTCACTGTCATCAAAATCGCCTTTCTGACAAAAGATAATTCTGATGAGGGGACAGCTTTGAACCCTTAATTTTACACCTTCCAGTATGCATTTGAACCTTAGAAGTACTTAGGCTCAGTGAACAAACTTTTAGAAGTCAAAAACTCTCAAAATGGAAAATTCAAAATATTTCTTTTTGATATTTGAACCCTTTCAAATCATCCAGAATTGAGTAACGAGTATAACACAACTAGAATCGTGTAAAACGGATGAGAAACGAGCAACAATGGGTAAAACGGGTGAAAGCTGGGCCCGTTGCTGTAAAGCTCTATGGTACTACCACAAAGCCCTCTGCAGAACTACAAAGGGCTATGCAACACTACCGCAAAGAGTTCTATGGCACCACAAAGCCCTTTATGGCAACTTCAGCGAAAATCTAATTTTTTGCAATCCCACATTGGAAATTTGTGTTTTCTATGCTTTAAACCTCCTCTTTTATATAGAGGGCCTCTCCACACTTCAAAACACCAACTTCCAAAGCTTGAAAAGCATTATTTCAGCAAAAAACTTTGCATTTGCTCCTTGCTTTACATAGCGTGTTGGGGGGTTTCTCCTTGATTCCTACCCGACTAGTTTAAGGCTTTTCGCCCGTCGATTTAAGGCAAGTCTCTTGCCTAAGGCTCGTATTTGCTGCCCGCAGTCCTAGGCTATCCACAGGCCCCCATCTAATGTCAGCCCCTGCCCACCATCCAAGACCAGCTACCACCCACTGAGGCTAGTTGTTGCCTACCATCCAAAGCCAGCCGCCGCCCACCGTCTAACATAAGTTCCCTTTTCCTTTAATTTTCTGTTGTCTAAATTTTCTTACCTCTTTTAGTTAGTTAATTAAATTGATTCATCTAGGTTGCTAGCTAAAATTAATTAATTAACTCAACCCTCTTTTAATCAATCAATCAAAACATGATAAAGTGGGTAGGCTAAACTAATCCCTTCGCAAGAAGGGAGAACTATATAGATTCTGATTCTCATTCAAAAGGGATACGTAGGCATGCTTGATTCAGGCATCGAATCCAATTAAAACTAACCAACTCTCCCTCTATCACCTTCTTCACTTACTTTTATTTTGCTTTCTTTTACTGTGATAGTAGGTTTAGTTTAGGGAATGTGTGACTTCCCTAGAACCTATAAGGGCTAAAGAAGGTATCCCCTATATTTGAGATTTTTTTTGTAATGTTAACTTTCTTTTAGACTATTACTTGTATTTATTACTGAACATGTGAAATTAATAATCATGTGTATTATAAATTGTCCATGCATTTTAAATTATTCATGAAATATATTTTAAGTCACTTTTATATTATTTGGCCAAACTTATTTTGTAAAAAATAAACTGAAAACCTAGTCCCCAGATCCTCTTTGGTTTCGAGGCTAGCAATCTTTTTCTTTTGGGTAATAATTGGAGTCAAATTGGTTTTTTCCTTATATTTTCCCAAATAAAAATAAATTAAGGTGGCGACTCTAAGAAACAATTTTCAAATCTATCAAAGATAAGCCCAAGGGCTTCCTCATGAGTTCTTTCCTAAATGAGCATTTTGATTCCCTTTAGCAGATCGGATCGGTGCTTGAGCAAGGCCTCACAGCTGCCAACATTGCCATCCACATCACCATCTTACTGTTAAGAACTGGCTTCTCCATAAGGAATTTCAAAGGGCTTGTCAGCAAGGATATGAGTTGTGTAAGAACTAAGATAGTGTTGTAGTTTGTGGCAAACCCAAACAAGAGCAAGGCACAGCTTTTCTATATAACCATATTTGAGTTTATGGGACAACATTCTTTTGCTAAAGTATTGCCCCCATTGCTTCATCAGTCATAGATAAGTAAAGTAGCAATGGACTCCCAGGCCTTAGAGGTTATAGTACTGGTGGGTTCAGCAAATATTGTTTGATTTGATCAAAGGCCTTTTGGCAGTCTCCATTCCATTGCTTTGAGGCTCTTTTCTAAGTAACTTGAAGATGGGCCTACATACATCAACCAATTAATTAATGAATTGACTAATGTATTAGAGTCGTCTGAGGAAACCTCTGATCTCCTTTTCTGTTTTAGAAGGTGGCATTTCTAAAATTGCCTTTGATTTTGCAGGGTCAACCTCTATACCTTTCTTGTGACCATACGGCCTAAGAATATCCCAGATGAAGCACCAAAAATACACTTGGTAGGATTGAGTTTGAGATTATATTGGCAATGTCTAAGGAAGAATTACATTAAAGCTTCCAAGTGCTCTTTGACAGTATTGCCTTTAACCACCATATCATTGACATATTCTTCAATCTCTTTGTGCATCATGTCATAGAAGATTGTGGTTGCCATCCTTTGGTATGTTGCCCCCGCATTTTTAAGTCCAAATAGCATAACTCTGTAACAATAGGTACCCCACTTAGTGATGAAGGCTGTTTTTTCTTTGTCAAAGGGGTGAACCATTATTTGATTGTATCCTGTGGCCAGATAAGTTAAAAAAACTATTTCAAATCCTACCATTTGGTGCACTAGAAGGTTGATATGAGGCAAAGGAAACTCATCTTTTGGACAAGCCTTATTCAATCTTTATAGTCCACACATATTCCAACTCTACCATCTTTCTTAGGAACCAGCACAATGTTGGCAAGCCAAGAGGGGTAGCTGATAGGCTCAATGAAGTTGTGGTCTAGTAGCTTTGTGATTTCTTCTTTAATTGGTATGGACCATTCAGCTTTGAGTCTTTGCAATTTCTGCTTAAGTGGCTTAGAGTAAGGGTAGATTGGAATTTTATGAACAGCTATGCTCAAATCCAAACCTGTCATGTCCTTAGGATGCCATGCAAAACAATCTTGAACTTCTTTGATCATTTCCTCTATTTAACCCTTGTTTATGCATGCAGATGCTATAAATGTAGTTTTTGGTGTATCATGTGTGCCAGCATTTACTAGCACTTTGATTGCATCATCCTTTATTTCATTTTTTTTACCTGATGTCTCATTTAAGTTAGATTTAAAATTTGGAACATTAAAGAAAAATGAAGACACTAGATCGTAAGAGGAAAGGGCAAACTTTTTATTGAATCCAAACATGGAAAAGTCCCAATTTACATCAAACTCAAAATTTGGATATCACCATTATCACTAAAAATAGAAGAAACTAAAGACACAAACTCTAACTCTGACTGGGACTTTGACTCAAACTCTAACTCTGACTGTGACTAGAACTCTATCTTAGATTGATTGAATGGTCTCTCCTCGAAATAATAGTTATTCAGTTTGGTCTTGTTTGGTTGGATTAGGGTGGATGGGTCAGGTTCCTCCTCCTCTAATGTAAGTATGAAGACTTCATCAAAGAGGCTTGCCTTCATATTCTCTTCCCAATCTTAACTTAGCATGAATATGGGCTCGCAATCCTCTAGTGAAAGTCTGACATCAAAGAAAATTTCAAAACCAAGAATTAATTTTCTAGTAATAGGACAGATCCAAGGTTTGGGAAAGCCATAGTAAGGAACTATGTCACTTTCTTTTAAAAAATATCCATTGAGGGTTTTGAAATAAGGGCGCATGGGCCAGTCGTAAGTCTCACCTCATTTAAAGGCTGCTACTTTTTCCTTGGCCTATTCCTCCATTTCCATCAGATCCTTCTCAGTACGCTCATATCCTAGCCCAAACAGTGGCATTGCAACTGGATAGTCCATAAAGGACTTTAAACCTTGTTGATTTCTTCCAAGACCTAGGCCAAGAAAAAAATTCATTTTTCTTAACATATTAGCCACAGTAATGTTTCCAAAAGGATCAAAGTGGAGTGGAACAAATTCTTTACCTTCTTCACCCTTGAGGAACTAGATGAAAGAAAAGCCAGAGAGAGGGTAGGTGGACAAGTCAGGTTGGATTTCTAAAATAGGTATAGGGTTTGGAATGTTAGCCTTGTCATGCATGTCCCCTTTTATGGTAACAATCCCTTTCCCATAAGGAAATTTGACTTTCTGATGCAGTGATGAAGGGATTGTCTTAGCTTGATGGATCCAAGGTCTTCCAAGAAGTAGGTTAGAACAAGCAGGAACATCAATTACTTGGAAGGAAATGGAAAAGGCTGTGGGTCTGATAGTGACATGTAGTGTAGCTACCCCAAGTACTTTTCTCTTAATATTGTCATAGGCCCTCACTATTTGATCAAAAGGGCTGAAGTCTGTTACTTCCAAGCCTGGGCAACTAGCCACTTTTAAGGTACACACATTCAGGACTGAGCCATTGTCAATTAGAACTGTGGGCACAGTTTTCCCTCGAGTCATCACTGTTGTATAGAGGTTATTATTGTGGTCAAAGTCCCCTCTTAGTAAGTTATTATCTCTGAATGATATTGAAACTCCCTTGGCAGCACTAGTGATTGAAGCCACAAGATTCTCGGGGGTGATATCAATAAGAGTTTGACATTGGTTTAATGCCTTGCAAAGAGCTTAACGGTGAGGATATGAGGATTGAATCAAACTCCATATTGAAATATTTGCTTGAGTCTTTTTTAACTACTTAAGTATGGGGTCTTCATCAGGTTCAAGACTCTTTTTTATATTGTCAAATGGTGCAGGGAGGGTTTGAGTGCTTTGGATTGGTGGGTTTGGATTTTGGACAATTCTACCACTTTAGGTGATGGCATCAATCTCCTCAAGCAAGTTGGTGAGGTTTAACACATAGCAATAATTAACAGTTGATTTTATCAATGAGACAAGATCAACTCCTTTATAAAAAGTAATTGCATTTATTGTGTGGTTAGGTAAGGGGTTGGTGGTAATGTTGGGTCTAGCTTTGGGTGATAAGAGGTCATTTGAATCAATTAGATCTTAGATCTTATGTCTCAAGGCCTTGCATGCATCAGTTTTATGCCCTGGTCATTGGTGGTAGTCACATCTCTCATTTGGGTTATAATTTTTAGGTAGTGGGTTAGGAACAGGTCTTGGTTCGAGAGGTTGCACCATTCTTACCTCAAGCAGTTTCTTGTAAATGATGCTCATAGGTACACCCCCTAGATCAGAGAATTGGTGCCTTTCAATCTTGAGTGGCTTCTTAATTGCAATGGCATTTACTTCCCTCTCCCCTCCCCCCCTTCTCCCTTTTCTGATTCATCGAGGAAGTTACATTTCCTTGGTGCGCTGCTTTCTTGTATCTTGACCTAAATGCAGATTCTTCTTTTATGTGCCCACTTTGGATTAAATCTTCAATCTTAGAAGCAGTGGAATTAGGGCTTTGGAGTCAGGCAAGTTTGGGTGAGTAGCCTATCTTGATTAACCGAAAGGAGATTCTTGACAATAATAACAATTTTTTCATGCTCGGGAGGTTGGTTTACCATTTAGGAAGCCTTCTTCCTCCACCTCGTAAGAAACAAAGAGAAGGACTCTTTTGAGTACTGCTTGGTGGCCTCGAAGTCTCTCCTTATCACATCAACCTCGATGTTGTAGTGATTTTGTTTAATGAAAATATTGCAGATGTCATCCCAGGTCTATTTTTTAGCACATCTAGATCTACAAACCATTTCACAGCAGTACCAGTCAAAGATTATTGGAACAATTGAGTAAGGAGCTCATTGTCCACTCCTAAAGGATGCATAGCCCCTACATATACCTTAAGATGGGTTTTAAGGTAGGTAGTTCCATCCAATTTATCAAAATTTGGCATTTTGAATTTAGAAGGTAGCTTCACATTAGGAAACAGACTAAGAGAGCTTACGTCAACCATGTCTTCCCTTTTCTTTAAGTTCTTAAGCATCTTTTCCATAACTTCAATTTTATCCATGAATGCCTTCAGCTCAGGACTAATTCCTCTCCCTTAGAAAGGATCGGCTAGGGGGGAAATGGATGTGGTGGTGTGGACCAATGGGTCAATAGGCACTGATTGAAAGAGTGGGTTAGTTTTGAGAATAGATGGTGATGGAATGGTTTCAATTGTGGCCTTTTCCTTATCTTTTTGATCAAATTTAGAAGCAGATCCAAAAATAGGATAGAAGGTGGATCTTGGATTTACTAGGTCTAGATCAGTCAAACTCTAGTTTGTAGTGGTCTGGCCTATCATCTCTTAGACATCTTCCATAATAATCCTCCTTTTATTTTGAAGTAAGTCTTGGAAACGAGCCTCTTGCCTTTTAAGTATTTCCTCTTGTTGTTTAGTGAACCTAACAAAGAGTCCATTAATCAAGTCATCAACTCCATTAGTAGCAACAACTTCTTTCCCTAATCTAGTTGACATCTCTTGAACCTTTGGATGAAAAAGATGAAACTAGGTCAGTTTTTAGATTTGTAAAAGATAAGGACAAAGATGAGATCATGAAATCATAATCACCATAGTAAGATGAGGATAAAGGTACCATGGGTAGACATGGGTTTAGGAATTTGACATGGGTTTGAATAGGGACTAGTAGTGTTTGGGTGGTTTTCAGATTTTCCACTTTAATAGGATTCTTACATGATGCATGCATGCATGTATGCATGAGTGAAAAAAGATTTCATGATAATGACATACCAAGTTCAGTATTATGGTACATACAATCCTAAGGAAAAGTTCTATGAGTCATTACATAAAAGGGTAAGTACAGCTTGAAAGGAACCCATCACACTAGAGATGCAATATACCTAACCACATGTGAGTCAAGGAGTGTCATGTGGGTCCAACAGTAAGTACATACTCGTTACACCTCTAAAAGGATTAGAGGATACATCGTGAGCTAGATGATTTCACTATCAATAAGCAAACCTAAGGAAGGTTGCCCACTCGATGTTACTTTTTATCCTTTATTTTCCTAAGAAACTAGAGTTTTGGACAAGGAGCCCAATGTAGTGATGCATGAAAAAGCCATTTTGTAATAAAAGCCAAACTTTTTGTTTTACCAAGAGTAGTCCACTTTCATCTTTTATTTTAAGAAAAGATTTTAGAGTCCTTAATGGAGTCACCAATTGTGAGGCCTTGACTAAGCATCGGTCAAATCCGCTAAAGGGAATCGAAATGCTCTTTAGGAGAAACTTCACGATTGGAACCCACTATGAGTTCAAAAAATTGTATTTTGTAAATTGTAATTTGCAAAAAGAGTAGCCACTTTAATTTTGTTTGTTTTAGTTGGAAAAATTAAAGGAAAAACCCAATTTGATTGACTCCAAAATTATACCATTTATCCCAAGAAAAAGCACTAGTTCTCGAATGACCAAAGAGGGCTCAGGGACTAGGTTTTAGTTAAAACAATATAAAAAATTTAGTTTGGCTTAAATACAAAATAGCTTTTGTAAAAAAAAAAAAAAAAGAATTTTTTATTTATGCATGAACAGATATAATATGATGTATGAAACAAATATTACATATGCAATGCATGAAAAATAAGAGATAATGATAATTACAAGATGCGAAAAGTAATGAAAAACTACTTAAAACTATTACAAGTCAAAATGTCAAAATCAGGGTATCTTTCCTCTAGCCTTTATGGGTTCTAGGAAAAGCACACATTCCCCAAACATAATCTAAATAACTAAAATAATAATAATAAAATTGTAATAAAAAGAACTAAAGTTTCAATTTTTATTTAAGAAAAGTAATTTCAATCCTAAACTATGTGAAGAATGTGATAGAGAGAAGAAATTGTTAATTTTAGCGGAGTTAAATGCCTTAGAGACGGCAAGCCTGCGTATCCCTTTAAATGGGAATCAAAACCCACACAATTCTTCCTTCTTATGAAGGAGGGGTTTTTAAGTCATTGCCTTTGTTATCATGTTTTGATTGATTTTAAGGGCTTAGGAGATCTATTAATTAGGTCAAATTTTAATTAACAAAAATTAGATCTTTTCAGAGTTAGATCTTGAAATTGGAATTGAAAAAGGAAAAAGAAAGAACTTTTACCCTTGGCTTTCCACGGCAAGGAACATAGGGAGTAACCTTAGCACTGGATCTAAGTTCCACATTTCCTTAGGGATATCACAAGCACTCCTTTTGGAAGAAGAACTCTTGAATAGCATGAACTCTTTTCTTGAAGGAAAAACTTTCGATCACCTTTGCTTGAACACCACAAATTTTCTTTGAAAGAAATAACTTGAGTTGCACCTTTCTTGATTAAGAAGCTTAAGATAAGGTTTGAGGTGATTAAGAGGTTTATGAATGGGGTTTTGAGATGATTGGGAAGCTTATGAATAAGATTTTATGTGATGGAGGAGATTTTGGAATGAGGTTTTATAGATTTGGAGGATTAGAAAGAGGGTTTTGATGATTGGAAAGTTTAGAAATAGGGTTTGAAAAGCTTTAGGGAGAGTATAAAAGCATATTTTATGTGTACCAGTTGTTATGGGGTGTAAGGTATTTATAGGGGGGTGTAGAGGCTTAAAAGGGTGATTTTTCGGTGTGGGATTCTATCAGAATGGGTTGTAGTAACTGATTGAAACTTGTGGTAACTGTAGGACTGGTTACGATAGCTAATTGGTTACCACTAGGACCTTTGCGGTAACCACAGCAGAGGCTGTGGTAACCACAACTAGCTATGAGTTGCCGCAACCGGCTTGCAGGTTGTCGTAGGTCATTTTCAGCCTATTCTCATCCGTCTTTGATCCGATTTAAGCTGAGTTTAATTATATGGGTTTGTAATCAAATGTCAGTCATTTGGAGGTGCAAAATAGAGGCTTCTCACAATCATGTATAACATAATAACAGTAGATGTTTAGCTTATTGAACAAAAGATAAATAACGGTGTGATTCTAGAAAGAAAGTAAGGTAAGGCAGCAATCACAAAGGTTCTTTCTTGTCAATCAATGATCAATAATAGTTTTGGACCAATTGCCCTTTAGCAACCCAAGCTTAATAAAGAATTCATATAATTATAAGTGAAAATTGAAAAGAACTTGGGTTTCAAGAATCTTAAAGGTTCACATATCATGATAACTTATACTTGTAACATAACATAATATTTACTCACCTTGTGGTTCCTTAGCTCCTAGTTGCTTGTAGCCCTTGAACTTCTAATAATCTTCAAGCTCTAACATACATTACAATTCAATACTTAGCATTTTCTTAATCATCATGCTATCCTATCCCATTAATTTTTCGTGCATATATAACATTCACATACACTTGGAATTGCACTTAAAAGTGCACTCATCACTTGCACATAACATACTGACTTTCAAGTCTTGCACAATTAACCTTCTTAGATTCGCATGGAAAACACATAACAACTCATGCCAAGACTTTCATATAGCCAAACACAATAAATCATGATCTTGATGTCAATTCAATTTCACTTCCAACTTGTCACACTTAATAATTTTCATATACCTCAACTTAACGAGTAACCTTAAAAGTATCAAGCTTATCTCTTTTGACCAAATTATACAATCAATCTCATAGTCAATTTAAGATCATTAATTCACAATTAACACATGATAAGGCCTACTTTGAGTGTTACTCAATCATGTACACATATTAATCACAACATAGTAGTTAGGGTTAGGAAACCTTTAGATAGGTCGAATTCATCTAGGCTTTTTCTAGAGTTACTCCTTCAACCAACATGCAATTAAATCATTTATCATTTATATGCATATAATAAAAATCATTAAAATATATCATACAAAAATTATAGGCCTTGGGATCAAAATCCCATGATAGGCCGAACCTCCCTTTATGGAAAAATCATTGATTTTCTTGCTTTTCACCCTTTCTGATCATTACAGTAATATGTAAACACATAGTTTAAACTAATATTTTTCATGTAAACATAACAAAAATAATTTTAGAATACAACCATATAGGAATTGGCACCCCTTTATGGAATATATGCATGAAATTTCTAACTTTAGGTTTAAGAGTGAAAACCATGGATTCTCTTGCTTTCCATACTTTCCGATCATTATAATAATATACAGAAATATGATTTAAATCAATATTTTTTTTATCTAAACACAACAAAAATTAGTTTATAATGCATCAATACTCAAATCACCACCCCCCCCCCCCCATGCAATTGCATGAAAATTCTAATTTTAGGTTTTAGTGTTCACCTTTGGTGGATGTGCAAAGAAAGAGTTGTGTTTATGGTTGAAAACCAGTTTCTTATTCAAATAAAACACCTAGCCAAATGAAACATCAATAAAAATAGTAAATATATAGCCCCATATGGATTCTCATGGTTAGTTTTATAAAAATCAAATAGTAGATTGAAAGAAACAAAAAGCTTATGAAATTGATCACAAAATCACAAAGTTTGAAAGCACCTTGTGAATTTTGGTTGAGAGAATATTTTTGAGCAAATTTTTCTATAAAAATCAATGAATAATAGAATGGTGGCTGCTACTACTGCAATGGGCCAAATTTTAGGTTTTATATTTAGGATTTTGGCAAATTACAAGTTTGTCATTAATGAGTTAGGTTAGGAGTCTTTTGGTGTGTTAGGCTTTGGTGAGTTGGGCCCTTAAATTTAATTCATGGGCTGATTATAAATGATATAAAAATAAAATATTTTTCTTATTATTTTCATTAAAATCCCCCAAGAAATATTCATTTAAAAATATTTTAAAAATGCTCATAAAAATTATTTTATGCTTAAAAATCACTTTGCGCATGAAAATTCACTTTATATACAATAAATTAATTTATGTATATACACTTCACATAAAATCACTTATTATATTCATACTTCATATTATGCATACTGGAACTAATCTAATGTGCCACCTACTCACCAATCACATAGCACATGAATTTTCATGAAAGCACACATTTTGTTATAATAACTCTAAATTCAAGTAAATTGTCATGAAACTCCTAGGGTGGGTGTGGGTTGTTATAATTTCTTATGTTTTACACATTATTTAATTTTTCATCTAAGGTCCTTAAAATTATTTGACAATCTCATACTGCCATTCTTAGACAGTTTGAGCAATCTGCCTAAACCAATTAATTACCATACCAGACAATAGCTTTTTAATATGAAATTTTAAAAGACCTAATTAACATATTGTGAACCCTCAAAATTGCACCTCTAGTGGACTGTCTTTTAGTTATGAACCCACAAGATCAAACCGAGCTTGAATCAAAACTAAAACGGGCCCAAAACGGACAGAAACAGGTCGAACCGCACGAGAGGCACGCCTGCCGTGCCGCCCAGAAGGAGGCACGCATTTCGTGCCGCTGGCAACCCAGCACTCCTGCCGTGCCGCCGTGGGCGGCACTGATTTGGTGTCAGCACCCGGGTGGCATGCCTACCGTGCCGCCAGACGGCCGGCGCATCTGCTATGCTGCCGGCGATGCACCGACACCGCCGTCCGTACCGCCGGAACCCCCTCTGGTAGCTCTATAAATAGAGCCTCCTCCAAGCTCATTTGGGATGATTTCCAACACACTCCAATGCATTCCAACACTTTACAAGGAATTCCAACGATTTTCCAATGCATTCCAACACAATTCAAGAGATTTCAAAGCAGTTGAGACATATTTCAAAGCATAAATTCTTTCTTATACTAACACACTTGTTGCTTCTAGATCTAGATTCCAAGTTTCCTTTGAATTCAAGATGGAGTTGAGATCCGAAGCAAAGCTCATTCCATTCGTCAGAAAACCAAGAAAAGCAAAGGTATAATCCTTCTTTATTTTGAAAATTCTAAATTCAGATCTAGAATTCTCTTTAGGTCTAAAACTGAAAAGATCTAAAATTTATTAATTTAAGAATCAGAATTAAGTTAATAAACAAATCAACACCTTTTTATAACCCCTCCTTCGCAAGAAGGAAGAACTGCGTGGGGTTTGATTCCTATTCGATAGGATACACAGGCTGCCTGCCATTCTAAAGAGCATGAAATCCAAAATCTTTTTATCAATATTGTTTTCCTTTTTACTTTGATTTATTTGTATTAATCTTTTGTTTATGATTTTATTTTAGTTTATTTGGGGGAATGTGTGCTTTTCCTAGTACCTATAAGGACTAGAAGAAAGATCCTCTTTATTTCATTTGTTTTGATATTGTAATAATTAAGTAGGATTTATCTTGCCTATTTATTTATTATTGTCATTCCATCACATCATATATATATATATATATATATATATATATATATAT
Organism: Reutealis trisperma; assembly: GCA_947687605.1. Taxonomy (NCBI): domain Eukaryota; kingdom Viridiplantae; phylum Streptophyta; class Magnoliopsida; order Malpighiales; family Euphorbiaceae; genus Reutealis; species Reutealis trisperma. The sequence goes on from CANTUT010001512.1 coordinate 127,616, forward strand.
ATATATATATATATATATATATATATATATATATATATATATATATATATATATATATATATATATATATATATATATATATATATATATATATTGTTTCATTCATCATTATATTCCTATTCATGCAAACACAAAAATTCATTTTTAAGAGTTATTTTGCATTTTTAGCCAAAATAAAGAAAATAATATTTTCTTAATTGTGTAATTACCAAAACCTGATCCCCGAGCCCTCCTTAGTCACTCGCGGATTAGTGCATTTTTTCCATTGGGATAAATCAAATCATTTTTGGAGTCAATCATGTTGGGTTTTCTTTAATTTTCCCAATTAAAATAAATAAATTAAAGTGATGACTCCCTTTCACAACTTTCAAACTACAAAAATCAATTTTCTGAACTCATAGCGAGTTCCAATCATGGAGTTTCTCTCGAAGAGCATTTCGATCCCTCGACAGATCAGACGATGCTCGAGCGAGGCCTCACACATATATATGGATCATAAAACCAAATTTTGAGCATAATAAATGTAATACCCAAGGTTTTCCTAACCTATTAGAGTAAAAAATGGTGACACTATAATGTTCATCTATTAAACTATTCAAGGCCTTTCAACCTATTAAGAATTTTAAGAATACCATAAGAAGAAATTTTAAATGAATAATGTGACAATGAGTAAAAAATGTAATGAATTTTGATAAGCACTTTTATGATAAAATGAAAGTCAAACCGAGTTTAACTTAATATGACTATGTTAATAATTTATTTGAAATGTGAATCTAAAGTACTAGTGGATGGGCATTAACATCTCTTAAGTCATTAGGATGTGATAATAGTGATATAAGAAATTGATTTTAATCAAAGTTATAATAGTACAATAGAAGTCAAACTTATATACTTGAACAATGCTAATGAAGGGCTAGAAAATGTACACTATAAAGTGAATAAGATTTATCTAACAATATCTGGAGGGTGTAGTGATATTAGAAGGTAGAAATATGTATATTAAAGTGAAAGAAATAAAATGGAAAATATATTAAGTTACCAAGTTTGAAATATGCATATATGGGCTTGTTAATGGGCTTTTGAACTCTAAAGGCTTAAGCCAACTTGGATGGCCAACCCATTAAACCCATGGTTGAATGAACATACATTTAACTATAGTTAAGAATGGTTAACAAGGTTAAGTTTAATGTTGGAAAAACTACCCATTAATTTTGACTTGGAAACCACCATTTTTTACTATGTTCATTCCTTTTCCAACTTGAATTCTCACTTTTCCTACACCAAAGTCTACATTCATTTTTGCTCTTAACAAACTATGTGATGAATATCATCAACCTAGTTGAGATCCTAGCCATGCACTTGATTAAATCATAGCCATCGATTGTGATTAAGTTATAGCCATTGGATTAGAGATGATTAAATCAATACCATCCATCTTTCATATATAAGCAATAAGATGAGCATTTTTCTCCATTTTTGTAAAACCTATCATAAAAACACATCCTAATAGAGAAATAGACTCTAAATTTAACAAGGCTTCCCAAGGTAAGTATATGCTCATCTTTTCCTTTATGTGTTCTAAACATGACTTTGGTGTTATAGTTATGAAAATCTTCTTTTTCTTCCATCTATATGATTTGACCAAAAGTAAGTATAGCTAGGAAATGTTTATTTATATGTTCTTCAATTAAATTTGGGGATTGGGCTTGAGAAATTAAGGTATAACAAGTGAAAACAAGCAATGGAAGTAAAGAGCACTTGTAAGGGTATATTAACTCTATATTCGGCCTCTCTTAAATTTAGTATAAAGGATTGTTCTAAGATTTATTTGATACTATCTAATGTTATTTAGGATGGAAAATAGTGGTTTGGAAGTGTCAAATGAAATTATAGAAGCTTATTTCAAAACTTGAAATTTTGAAGACAACACTTAGCTTAAAAGAGGAAGTTCAAGAACTAATAATTGTTTTCCATGTTTGATTGATGATATAGGCTTTTTAATATGCTAATTTCATAATTTCATGATCAATTTGAAGATTTGATGAGGAATTAATAGTTTTTCCCAAATTCTAGGGTTTATGGACAAATTAGAGATTTTGAGAACTAAACTTGAATTCAAGGAATTAAAGGAGTAATTAAGCTTAAGAATAGTGCAACATTATTTGTATAATGTTAATTTCAAAATTCAATTGATAGAAGCGATTTTCCCCAAATTTAATGAATTAGGTTCATTTATGAAATTAGAAGATGAAAGTGGAATTAGTTCCATTGAATGTGGGAAATTGTTTAAATTGATTTTAATTGACTATTATCAAGTTGAAATGTGAAATTGGAAGGAAAGGAATTATCTTTCCTTAAGGAATACATTTAGCCATTTGGAAAACAATTGAGGAAGTATTAAAATTAGTAACAAGTATATGTATAGTGTGTCTTGACCTTAAAATAATAAGTTTTACTATAATGAACAAGATAGAAGTGTTAATAAGTTAAGCTAAATTAAACTAATGTCATAACAAGTGATTGATGTGTAATTGAAATGCAAATCTGTAAAATCTAAAGACAAGGACAAGGACATTGTCCAAGAGTGTGAGGAACACCACAAGTATCAATGTTAAATGTAAATAGGAGTAAAGGAGTCCAAGGTGAGTACTTAATAATATAATATGATATGTGCCATGTTTTGATAACCATTGTTGATCAAACTATCCTTATTGAAATATCCCAATTTCTTGTTGAACATGAATTGCCTATCGATTGTTATATTTGGATATGATATTTCATGGTGGGATTTGGCTATTGTGAACCTTTTCACATTGATTTCATAATATGATGATTGATGGGAATTATTCTTATATTGGTATAATTTCCATTGAATTCCCTATTGCGAATTCTCTATGATCCTTTTATTGAATACCTATTGATAAGCAGAAATACCTTTATGATGTGGGGTAATAAGTCTATGGGTAGGGTGAGAGTACCCAACCTCTATTAAGGGGGAACGCCTAACCATAATGTCACATCCCAACTTTTGAGATATGATGGTCCTAGAACATTAGGAGACATAAGGTCACCAACGCCTGTAGAACCCACTCATGCATATAATAACTTTGCCTAGGATCATATTGAACCTCATGCATTAACTTGATAAAACCTTTTATAAAGGAAAACCTTAAGTTGTGAAAGAATAGTTAAATATACTTAAAACATAATCCCAAAATAAATGAACATTTTTAAGACTCTAAAATAAATCATCAAACGTATAGTTCCAAAATAAGACTCCTAAATGAGAATTTTTGGAGCGTCTAAAGGCTCATCATAACATAGCGTAGTAACAAACTTTGACAAAGGAATTTCCCAAGTGAAGTAGGTTGCTTGAGCGATCACCTTGCCTCCTCATAATACTCACATGAAACCACACAAAGAAAAAGGGTGAGATAGATGATCTCAATAAGTAAACAATAAAACTTATAAAATAAAAAATATCCCCATATAAGGGTTCAAGATTCATAAATCATGGTTTGCAAATGAGCAAAGTTCACAGAAATCAACTTGTAACTTATAAACTTAAAAAGAGTGACGGCTATTAGCTCATTCACTCAAGGGTATTATACCAAATTCCAACTCCCAACTTGTAACTTGTAAAGAGTCATGAAACTGATCAAGCTCCATAGTTAGAACCACCCCTTCTAGCTGAGATGGATACACTACTCCTATCCATCGGGTTAAGACCATGTGCACAGGAACCGATGATTACCCATATCGGTACGAAGATTTTTGCATAAAGGTTTCATGGATACCATAGCTAGAGCTAATGGCAATCATATATAACAATAGAATCATATGTAACATAATAGCAATAGTAGTTTAACTTGTTGAACAAAAGATAATAATAGTGTGGTACTAAAAAAAAAAAGTAGGGTAAAGCAACAATTCACAAAGGTTCTTTATTATGATCGAATAATAAAAAAAATGGTTTAATTGTCCTTTGGCAACCCAAGCTAAACAAAAATATCATATAGTCATAATTAAAAATAGAAAAGAACTTGAAAAGAACTTGGGTTTCAAGATTTTCAAAGGTTTACATAACATGATAACTTGTACTTATAACTTGAACCTGATATTTACTCACTTTGTGGTTCCTTTGCTCCTAGTACTTGTAGCTCTTTTTAAACTTCTACTTCTCCTAAAGCTCTAACATAATATTTAATCCAATACTTAGCATTTGCTTAATCATCATGCTATCCTATCCCATAACTACCCCATGCACATATAACATTCATATACACTTGGAGTTGCACATAGAAGTGCACTCATCACTTACACATAACATGTTGACTTTCAAAGTCTTGTACACTTAGCCTATATAGTCCCATATGAAATCACATAATAACTCATACCAAGACTCTTCTAAAGTCAAACACAATATATCATGATCTTAATATCAATTCCATTTAACATTCAACTTAATACATTTAACACTTCACATATGTATCAACTTAACAAGTAACCTTGAAGGGTTATGCTTATCTCTTTTGAAAAAATCATACCATCAATCTCATAATCAATTTAAGATCATTACTTCATTATTAATTCATCATAAAACTTATTTCCCCTATCACTTAATCATATTCACATGTTAACCATACATAGCAATAGGGTTAGGAAACCCTAGGTATACCTAATCGTTTGTAGACTTGTCTAAAGTTATTCCTTCAACTAACATACAATTTAATCATTCATCATTTATGTATACATGTCAATATTCATTAAAATATATCACATTAAAATTATAAACATTGAGATTGAATTCCCAATGTAGGCTGAATTATACAATCAAGGAAGATCATGAACTTTCTTACTTTTTGCACTTTTTGTTCATTACAATAATATACAAACACATAATTTAAACCAATATTTTTCATGTATACATGGAAAAAATCATTTTAGAATATTTATATATATGACTTGGCACCTGTATAAATATACATGCATGAAAATTTTCCAACTTTAGGTTCTAGGATGAAAACCATGAATCTTTCTTGTTTATGGTACTTTCCGGTCATTACTGTAATATGTAAACATATGATTTAAACCATTATTCTTCATCCAAACAGAACAAAAATCAGTTTAGAATCCAAATATTCACAAATTAGCAGCCCTTAGTACTACATATGCATGAAAATTCCAATTTTAGGTTGTAGAGTAAAAATCATGAGTTCTCTTGCTTTTTAGTATTTTCTTATCATTACAATAATATATAGAAATATGATTTAAATTAATATTTTTCATCTAGACATAATAAAAATCAATTTAAAATGCAATAAGGCAAGAATCGGCAACCCCCCTATGTTCATTCATGAAATTTCAAATTTTGAGTTTTAGGGTTCACCTTTGGAGGATTCGCATAGAGAGGTTTGTTTTTTCTATAGAAAAATTAATTTCTCTTTCAAAAACTCACCTAGTCTGAATTTAATCAATAGAAATCAATAAATATTTAGTTCAAAATAATTTTCTCATGATTAGTTTTAAAAAAATCAGATAGTAAATTGAAAGAAGATAAAAACTTACCAAACAGTCGTGAAATCGCAAGGTTTGAAAGTATATTGTGAATTTCAGTTGAGAGATTATTTTTGAGAGAATTTTCTACTAGAAATATGATAGAAAATAGAATGGCAGCTGCTACTACTAGGGATGGCCAAATTTTTGGTTTAAATATTTAGGGTTTTGGCCAATTTCCAATTTTGCCCTTAATGAGCTAGGTGAGAAGTGTTTTGGTGTAGTGGGCTTTTGGGAAATTGGGCCTTTTATTTAATTTATGGATTATTGATAATTAAAAATAAAATATATTTCTTATTATTTTCATTAAAATTTTCCCTAAAATATTTATATAAGACTATTTTAAAAATACTCATAAAAATTATTTTATGCTTAAAAATCTCTTTTTGCATGAAAATTCATTTTATGTGCAATAAATTATTTTATACCCATACACTTTATATAAATCACTTATTTCACCATAATAATTCATATTATGCATATTAGAACTAATCTAACATGCCACATACTCATCAATCACGCCACACATGAATTTTCATAAAAGCACATATTTTATCATAATAGTTTGAAATTCAAGAAATTTAATCACGAAATGTAATACCCAAGGTTTTCATAGCTTATTAGAGTTATAATAATACCATAGAATATGAATTTTTATGAATATATTACCAATGATATAGTGATGGGATGAAAGGAACTTTTTTTGGTGCTAAGTGTATGATTGTGTATTTTTCTCAAGTGTGAATGTTCATGTATATTTTATTGAATTAATTTGAGGTAATATGTCTTTGTTTGGGTTTATTATGATATGGAAAGGTAGGATTTAGAATGCCAAGTGAAAGGAAAGGGAAAAAGTTACGAAAAATTTTTGAGTTCAGAAAACGTGCTCGAGTGGGCTTGATAATGGGCTTTGGACTCAAGGCCCAAGCCCATGGAATGGCTGACCCACTAAGGCCCAAAAATTGGTGGAGCTTGACTAAACTAAGGTTAGAATAAACTAACTAAGGTTAGGGTGAGGTTAAGTTAGGTTAGTCACCATTTTGGGTGATAGCCACCTTTGTTGACTTTTGTCAACTTTAATACCTAAGCTAATTCACTTTCCCATCACCGTGTCCATATGCATTTTGGTGATTATTGAATGCATCATTATGGTGATAAGTCACCATACACCTAAGAGCAATCTCAACCATCCATGTTGATCAATCTTAGCCATCCATCTTAGGCAAAAATGTGACCATTGATCTTGTGAGATTAAATCACCATCATTGATTTCATTTACATATAAAGTGAAAATAGGTTAATTCTTTTCATTTGTAACCTAGCACCAAAATCATATTCTCACCAAAGATTAAAACCTCTCAACTTGTTCTTCAACTTAGAACCAAATTTAAAGCATTTTAAGGTAAGATTTTATGCTTAAGTGTTTCTTTCTTTGTTTCTAGCCTAAGAGTGATGGATTGCTGGCAACTATATCTTTTTTTCTTTTGATTTCTATTGTTTGATTTGGTGGAGGGATTTAATGAAGGATTGGTTTTGAATGTTAATTGATGGGAGTTAAAAATTTGGGGTTTAATAAGTGAGAAATAACAAAGGAAGTGTGAGAAAATCAATGGAAGTTGGACAGCCATGGCTGATCACACAGCTGGGATTCCAGTCGTGTGATAAGGACAAACTTAGAAATTCATCTAGTAGCCTCCCACAGGTGGAGGCACAACTAGTATTTCACCCGTAGGCAGTTATGTTCCCGGCCATATTGGAATAGTTTGTCCTAGTGTTTGTGACTTATTGTTAGATTATTTTATTTAACATTTTTATGAATTTCCTCATTCATGATCTTATAATAAGATCATTAAGAATGTAATTAGATGTTAGTATTACATGTGTTTCCATGACTATGTTATGGGGGATATTTAAAAGATATTGAATTGGTTTATGACATGTGAAAGCAAGGGGTAAATAATATGTGACATTGAGGAATGATATGTTTAAATGAAATAGTTAGAGTTTGGTTATAAAGTTAAAGGAATAGAGTTTGATGTACACTTGTTTAGGTGTATTTGTAGAATTAAAAGGCAAGGACATTGCTCAGGATACCAGGGAGCCTCACTATAATTTATGCTGAGTCTATCAATATAGGAGCTAAAGAGTAAGAAGTGAGTACTTAATAATGTAATACAATTTATGCCTTAAATATGCGCATAAATGTTAAATCATTTTCTAATTGAAATGCATTGTAATTCTTTAGCAAGCATTATCTGCCTTATTGATTATTAAGCCAAATTGAATAAAATATTCCTTTATGGCACTTGGCTAAATGAACCTATATTGCTTTAATCTTATAATGTGATCAATTATGGAAACCTAATTATTTATTGATGTATTAACCATTGAATCATTTAATGAATAGAAAGGTAAAATGTTATAATGACACCATAATAAGCAGAAAACCCTTCTGATGTGGGGTAATACATTAAACCTTATGCACAATGGTAATGGACCTGCGGATAGGGTAAAGATTATCCGAACCTTAGCTGGGAAGGGTTTAAGGTCCCAGTACGTATGATCTGATCAGTTGTACATGTGACTAGGAATGTGGGAGTGAGCAAGGCGTATGCCAACACTCAATTGATTATGGGGGAAACATACTATTTCCATGAAAGGAAATTTTCTAGTAAAGATATAATACCTATTGTATATATCTGGAAAATTGTTCCATAAGAAAAATTTATGATGCATTTTACTTTATTGTTAAAAGGAATCACCATTTGACATACATCATTGTTTAACCTTTATAATATTATACTCACTAAGCTTTGTCTCATCCTATAGTTGTTGTTTATTTTCAGGACCAGCTGATAGATCAATAAGGTAAATTCCAAGTTCTATGTCTTCGCTTGGAAATTGCATTGCTACTTTTGGTAAATGATGTATAAATTATGTTGTATTTTGGAAGTTTCATTCTAGAGCTCTATGGATTGTTAAGGTATGTAATAATGGTATACTTTAAATTATTATTAGTATGTATATGGTTTGGTACTATATTTTCATAGTCCAAGTACTTAAGTAATATATGGGCAAGTTGTGATTAAAATACTGGAAAATGGAGTTCAAAAGCGATAAGCATGAAAATGGATTTAAAATGATAAATGTTCATCATATAGATACTTAATGTGATAATCAATAATAAGGAATGGTAATTTTGGTTTCGATCTTGGGATAAAGTTAACATGATATTTATCGGCTCTTAATAAGTTATAAGCGGGTTCTATGGGTTTAGGTGACCTTACATCTCCCTATACCTTAAGACCGTCATGGCTCAAAGATGGGTCGTGACATGAAACTCCTAGGGTAAATGTGGGTTATTACACATAAGACCTGATCAGTCTTACATAATGTGATGCATGTGATTGAGCAAGGCTTAGGGCGCCACTCTTTTATTTTTTATATATGGGAAGCATTCCGCTTCCAATCAATTATTATTTCTGCAAAAGATATTGTTTATATCTTAAATGAGAAATTGATCTAAAAAGACAATATTGATTAACATCGCTCCATTGTCATAATGAGCCTATCTTGATAAGAACCCACTTACTCACCCTATATTGTATTATTATATACTCACTGAGATTTGTCTCATTCCTTAATTCTTTAAATTTTTCAAGTAGGATTGACTAGTTAGCAAGGTAAATTCCAAGCCCTATTCTTCTACTTTGAAGTTGCTCTGCTAATCTAAAGTATCGTGAGTCTTGGTTATATGACTATGAAGATCATTGGTTTAAAGCTACATGGTTATCGAAGGCTTAGCACTAAAATGTGTCACATCCCAACTTTAGAGATATGATGGTCCTAGAACATAGGGAGACATAAGGTCACCCATGCCTATAGAACCCACTCATACATATACAAATCATGCCTAGGATCATACCTAGCCTCATGTAAATAACTCATTTAAATCATTAAATGAATACCTTTAATTGCGGAAAATTGTAATTAGACATTTCATATAAAATTCATAAGGAAAATAATATTCATATCCCATTTGGAAACTTAAGAAGATAATATGTCTCAAAATAAGCATCAATCAATATTCTCGGAGCATCTAATGACAACACTTCATAACATGGTATTATTAATGACTTTGACAAGGAATCCCCTAAGCAGAGTAGAATACTTGAGCCATCACCTTGCCTCCTCACATTTGCTCACTTGAAACCACATAAGGAAAGGGATGAGATAGATGATCTCAATGAGTAAACGATAAAGCACATACATTATCACATATTCCTTTGAAAAGGAAACACATAGCTTATACACATAGTTCATAATTTATAGTTCATGAATCAAATTGCAATTTAGCAAGGGCTCAATTTAGCAATGTTGTAGAAATCACACTTATAGCGCATAGTGAGTGAAGGCTATTGCTCTATCACTCGAACACATAGAGGAGAGGTTACCTTATACCAAATTCCAACTCCTATCACATAGAAGGCATGAAGCTTATCAGGCCCCACGGCTAGAACCGCCCCTTTCTAGTTGAGGTGGATACACTACCCCTATCCATTAGGTTAAGACCATGTGCACAGGTTCTGATGATTACTCACATCAACACGAGGATTCTGCATAAAGGGTTAAAGGTACCATAGCTAGAGCTAATGGTAATCACACATATCAATAACATTTAAAGCAACAATCACATATTTCACAATGGAAATATTAGTTTATCTTATTGAATAAAATATACAAGAACAATGTAGTTCCAAAAAGAATGTAAGTTAGGGTAATAATCACAAGAAATTCTCATTGGATAAACAAAATGGTTTTTGGACCAATTGTCCTTTCGCAACCCAAGCTTGACAAAGAAAACACTTAATCAAATTTTAGGATAGAAGGAACTTGGATTTCAAAGATCACAAAGGCTCACATAACAAGATATCACATACTTGTAACATAACATAATGTTACTCACACTTGTAGAATGAACACAATATTTACTCACACTTATAGCATGAATGCAGCGTTTACTCACCTTATGGTTCCTTTTCTCCTAGTATACGTAGCCCTTTTGAACTTCTAAAGCTCCTCAAACTCTAACATAATATTTAATTTAATTCTTAGTATTTATTTAATCATGATGCTCCTCTCCTATAACTACCCCATGCAAAATAGCATTCACATACACTTAGAGTTACACATATAGGTGTACTCATCACTTGCACATAATATGTTGACTTTAAAAGTCTTACACACTTAGCCCTGATAGGTTCACATAAAAACACATTACAATTATGTCAATACCTTTCTAAGGTCATCATAATCTCATAATATTTATTCACTTTAACAATCAACTTACTTAACACTTCCATACATGTCAACTAATCACTTAACCTTTCAAATGTCATGCTTAACTTTTATGATCCATTCATTCAATCAATCTCTTCATCAATTCAAGTCCATTAATTCATTATTAAGTCCTCACAAAATCCATTTTCGTATTTTCCAATCACATTCACATTCTAATCAAAATATAAGATTAAGATACCTTAAGTATACCAAAGTGCCTTTAAGCTTGTCTAGGGTCATTCCTTCAACTATCATGCAATTTTATCATTTATTATACATACATACATGTTAATAATCATCAAAATACATTACACAAAATTATAGACATTGGGATAAAAATCCCATAGTAGGCCAAATGCATCATCAAAGGGAAAACTGAATTTTTCTTACTTTTCGCACTTTTTGTCTATTTCAGTAATATGTAAAAACATGGTTTGAACCAAGATTTTTTATGTAAACACAAAAAAAATCATTTTGGAATATTAATTCACATGAATTGGCCACATATGGTATTTCTTATACATGAAAATCCAATTTTTGGGTTCTAGGGTACAAAACCATGAGTTTTCGTGCTTTCCGCGATTTTTGTTCATTACAGCAATATGCAAACACATGATTTAAATCATTATTTTTCATCTAAATAAAATAAATATCATATTAGAATTCATTCTCACACAATTCAGCAGCCACATGTTAATTTAATAATAGAATTTTCTAACTTCTAAGTTCTAGCATAAAAACCTTGAATTCCTTTGTTTTCTGAAACTTTTCAGTCATTACAAAAATATCATTTAATCTAATATTTTTCATCAAAATAAATCAAAAATCATTTTAGAAACCATGATGCACAAATTGCCCCCCATTAGTGATGTTTATGCATAAAAATTGTGATTTTAAGTTATAGAATTCATCTTTGAAGAAATCTCACAGAAAGATTTGTGTTTTCGATAGTGAATAAATTTTCTCTTTCAAAAACTCACCCAAATAGAATTAAATATATAAAAATCAGTAAACAACCAGTTCAAAATAATTTTTCCACAATTTATTTCAAAGAAATCAATTAAGGAATTGAAAGAGAAGAAAAACTTACGATTACGGTCAAGAAATCGCGAAACTAAAAGGTGTTTTCTTAATTTCGGTAGAGAGAAATATTTTGAGAGAATTTTTCTGTCAAGATACAGAAAATTAGAGTGATGGCTGCTGGTCATTAGGGCTGGCTGAATTTCACATTATTATATGTAGGATTTTGGGCAATTTCCGCTAATACCCTTAATGAGCTAGGTTAGGAGGGTTTTAGTGTAGTGGGCTTTTGGGTATTTGGGTTTTTATTTAAATTTAGGGCTGATTATAATTAATAAAAATAAAAATATTTTTCTTATTATTTTCATTAAAATTTACCCCAAAACATTTATTTTAAAATTATTTTAAAATACTCATAAAATTATTTTATGCTTAAAAATTGCCTTTATACATGAAAATTCATTTTATTTAAAATAATTTATTTTATGTAAATGCACTTAATGTAAATCATTTATTTCACAATAACAACTCATGATATGCATATTAAAATTAATTTAATATACCCTAAACCATAAATTACGTCACACATAAATTTTCCCACAGTCACACAATTTGTCACATTAATCCTAAATTCAAATAATTTGTCACTAGTACTCCTAGGGTAGATGTGGATTATTACATTCACCCCTCCTTAAAAGAAATTCATCCTCAAATTTAAATTCTTACCTAACTGATCTTGAAAAACTGGGGATGTTTTTGCCGCATCTCCTCCTCAGCTTCCCAAGTGCACTCATCTACCCCATGATTTCCCTATTAGACCTTAATCATGGGTATGTCCTTATTCCTTAACCTCTTCACTTATTGATCTACTATAGCTATTGGTGATTCCTCATAAGATAGCTGCTCATCTAACATAATGTTTGGAGGTGATAGAACATGATATGGATCTGACACATACTTCCTTAACATAGAAATGTGAAACACTGGATGCACATGTGCCATAGTTAGAGGTAGGGCAAGTCTATAAGATACCTCCCAAACCTTATCTAAGATTTCGAAGGGACCAATGAAGCGAGGTGATAACTTCCCTTTCTTACTGAATCTGATAATACCTTTCATTGGAGAGACCTTCGAGAACATGTGATCTCCACAGCAAAATGGATGTCTTTTCGCTTAGGATCCGTATAACTCTTTTATCGACTAAAAGCCATTTTTAGTTGATCTTGAATCAAGGGTACCTTCTCAGTAGTCTCCTTAAGCAACTCTGGCATCTCCATATGCTTGTCACTAGGTTCGATCCAACAAACTGGAGAATGACACTTTCTCCCATACAATGCTTCATATGGTGCCATGCCGATGGACGAATGATAGTTATTGTTATAGCGAAATTCAATTAAGGGTAAATACTTATCCTAGCTATCGCTAAAGTCTAAGACACACATCCTTAGTATATCCTCGAGTGTTTAAATTTTTTGCAGACTGTCCATCTGTTAAAAGGTGGAATGCCGTACTGAAATCTAGTTATGTTCCTAATGCTTTTTGCAACTTTTGCCAAAACCTTGAGGTGAATTGAGTCCCTCGATCCGAGATGATGGAAATTAGCACTCTGTGTAGTTTCATGATCTTAACCACATACAATTAAGTATACTGAGCTGTAAAATATGTGGTCTTAACTCTCAAAAAATGAGCAAATTTTGTCAGTCGGTCTATTATGACCCATAGAGAGTCATATCCTTTAGTGGTTCTAGGCAAACCAACTACGAAGTCCATAGTGATGTGCTCCCACTTCCATTTAGGTAGTCAAATTTCTTGTAGCAATCCAGAGGGTCGGTGATGTTCATACTTAACTTGTTGGCAAGTTAGGTAAGATGCTACAAACTTAGCCACATCTTTCTTTAATCCAGGCCACCAATAGTTAGCTTTCACATCATGGTACAACTTGGTAATTACAAGATAAGCATAGTAAGGTGTCTGATGTGCCTCCTTTAATATCCTTTCCCTTAATCCATCTACATTAGGCACGCATGCTCTATTCTTGCACTTTAAAATTCCATTGACCACTTCAAACTTAGAGTTCTTCCCTTCTCTCATCTCATCCTTCAACTTCACCATGTGTGCATCCTTATCTTGTGAATCCCTTATTTCTCCCATTAACTTAGACCTTACTTGAAAATGAGCTAATAAAACTCTTGATCCTCTAATCTCTAGCTTCAATCCTTGATTTAACAATTCCTTTATGATCGGCCTCTTTTGCACATCCACATGGGCTAAGCTTCCCATCAATTTCTGACTCAAGGCATCAGCCACTACATTCGCCTTCCTGGGATGGTAGAGAATCTGACAGTCATAATCCTTCAACAGTTCAACCCATCTCCTCTGCCTCAGATTGAGGTCTCTTTGGCTCAAGATGTATTGAAGACTCTTATGATCTGTGTAGATCTCACACTTCATCCCATACATGTAATGTCTCCAGATCTTTAAAGCGAATACTACCGTAGCTAATTCTAAATCATAAGTAAGGTAATTCACTTTATGCCTCTTTAGTTTTTGTGATGCATAGGCGATGACTTTACCATTTTGTATCAAGACACACCCAAGTCCTACTCTCAAGGCATCGTAATAGACAGTGAACCCTTCTTCTCCCTCTGGTAATGTCAAAACTGGAGCTGATATCAAACACTTCTTGAGCTTCTAAAAACTCTCCTTACAGGACTCTTCCCAATTGAACTTAACTTGCTTTCTAGTCAACTTAGTCAATGGAGTTGCTATCTTAGAAAAGTCTTGTACAAATCTACAATAATACCCAGCCATGCCTAAGAAACTCCATACTTTCGAAACCGTTGTGGGCCTTGGCTAGTTTGCTGCCACTTCAACTTTCTTAGGATTAACTTGAATCCCTTCCTTACTTACTACATGTCCCAGAAAGTTGACAGACTCCATCCAAAACTTACACTTGGATAACTTAGCATAGAGCTAATGATCACGTAGCATTTGAAGCATGATCCTCAAATGTTCTTCATGTTCTTCTTGATTCTTTGATTAAATCAAAATGTCATCAATGAACATGATCATGAACTTGTCAAGGAATGGCTTAAACACTCGATTCATTAAGTCCATAAAAGCAGTAAGAGCATTTATCAGTCTGAATGGCAAAATCGTGAACTTATAGTGTCCATATCTAGTACGGAAGGCAGTTTTGCAAATGTCTTCTCCACAGATCTTTAGTTGATGATAGTTAGACCTTAAGTCGATCTTGGAGAAGTGACCAGCTTCTTGCAATTGATCAAAAAGATCATTGATCCTCGGTAATAGGTACTTATTTTTCATAGTGACTTTGTTAAGCTGACGATAATCAATACACATTCAAAATGAGCCATCTTTCTTCTTTATGAACAATACTGGAGCACCCCATTGCGAACTACTTAGTCGAATAAAACCCTTGTCAAGTAGATCATGCAATTGCGTCTTTAATTCTTTCAGCTCCATTAGTGCCATATGATATGGCAGTATCGATATAGGCTGCGTTCCAGGCAACAGTTCAATATTGAACTCAATTTCACGGTCAGGTGGTAATCCAGGTATATCTTCTGGAAAGACATCCATGAACTCCTCTACCACTAGAATGCTCTCGTCTTGAATGGCAATCTCCTTGTTCGTATCGATTACATAGGCTAGGTACACTTGGCACCTTTTCTTTAACATCCATCTCGCTCTTAAGGCTGATATCAAGTTTGGAGGGTTCTCATTCCTATCTCCTTGATACACAAACTCCTTCCCATCCTTGGTTTGAAACTCGACAAGTTTCTTTCTACAGTCGATACGAGCTTCATGCTCGTATAACCAATCCATCCCTAATATCACATCAAATTCTAGTACATCTAATTTTTGCAATACTACTAGAAGTTTTTGTCAATTAATATCTACATCACAACCCTTATACCTATACCTTACTTCCATCACTTCCCCTAAAGGCATTGATATTACTAAAGGTTCAATCATTAATTCCTTATTTCTACCTAAACTCTTAGCAAAATAAGGCAACACAAAAGAATGGGTAGCACCAGAATTAATCAAATATTTTGCACTAGAACTTTGGATAGGGATGATACCTGTGATGGCTATGTACGAATCATGAGCCTCTTGCTGATTTAAAGCGAAGACTCATCCCTTGCCCTTATTCTCTGTCGTCGGTGTATTCCCAATAGTTGTCTCCTTATCCTTGACTCCTTGCCCTTGTGATTAGAATGGTCTAGATTGTGGTCATGCGGTGGTCCCATTCCCTTGACTCCTCATCTAAGGACAGTCCTTTATAAAGTACCCCATTTGTCCACACTTAAGGCACGCACTAGAATCCTTTCGGCAAATTTTGGGATGCTTCTTTCCACATTTGCTGTAAGTGGGGAGTTCCTGCTTAGCTTGACCATTCCATTGTTTGGAAGATGAAAATTCCATACTAGAGCTTCCTCCACTTCTATTTTCTCCTCCATGACCTTTGTTCCTATGCTTTCCCTTCTGATCCCGTTCAACTCATTCAGCTCTCTCTGCGTTGTACCTCTTCTCCATTATCTTAGCCTCATCTATCAGCTTGGCCAAGGTTGGAAACTCTATTGCTGCCAATGAATTGAACAAAGGTGTGATCAGCCCTCTCAGGAAGCGATTGACATGGCTAGCTTCAGTAGGAATGATGCTAACGACAAATCGACTAAGTCGATTAAACTCCTTAACATAATCTAATACGGACATCCCTGGCTTTTACTTCAATTGTTTGAACTATAATGCTCTATATTTCCTTTCTCCTTTTGGTAAGAACTGATCCATTACTTCCTACTTAAACTCTGCCCATATAGGTGGGTCTGCCCCATAAAGCCGTTCTTTCATACTTCTCTTGTACCAATACCAAGCTTCCTTCTTGAGTTGGAGTCCCACCAACTCTATCACTTGGGCATCTAAGTAAGAAAGTTGATGAACTAGTTTGTCCATCTCATCCAAGAATTCATGTAGGTCATCACCCTCCTCACCACAGAAGGTAGGCGGTTGCAACTTCTTAAACTCTAGTACAGTCATCCCTTCATTAAGTAACTGTTTCCTCTCTCTCCAAATAGGTGCCACTACAATAGGTGGCAAAATTCCATTCCTTTCTTGAGTTGGTGATGCTTCCCACCTTTGAGCTCATAGCTTGTCCATTTCCTAATGCATGGTGTGCACTTCTCACTAAAGCCCATAGTCGGTGCCCTCGAGTTGGATCTTTCTCTTGACCATACAGGTGCAGAGGTAGCATTCGATGCAGTGTCTGATATGACATTGTCATTAGCCCTAACAGATTGAGTAGTTGTGCGAACTTTCTTCTTGGGAGGCATTCTACTTATCACGATAAGGAAATTTAGTACTAATCCCCTAACCTAACCCATTTAACCCCACTATTGTACTAGCGTAAATCATCCTGCATTTATCATATCACATCACTAAGCACATGTCCTATATATATCACATATCATATAGTTCTGCACATATCTCATATCACAATCAAGTAGCATATATCTTATAATATGAAAATAACCTCCTATCATGGTAAGTTAATCATATCATAATAATAAAAGAAATCATCTCATATTAGGTAACTTAGGCAATCGAAGGGAAATTCATTCATATCATATAAAATACTATGCCGTTACGTCGATCATCACCATCTACTCGATCTAGCCCTCGTGTGTCCGCCACCAGGGCCATCAAGAGCGACATGGCCACTATTGCCCCATCGATAACAAAGAAGATCTCTATCCTGATGGCGACTAGTCGAAGACAAGACCACACTGGCAAGTAGTCTCCTCTATGCTCCTCAATCCCTAACTTAAACTGCTCCATATCCTTCCTCAAGGCATGAATCATAAGCTTAAAACGTCAGTTTTCCTCCTTCAAGTACAAATAGTTATCCTCTAATTTTTAAATCTTTCTGTAAACCCAATCAGGATCTAGGCACTCCTCAGGGTCCTCCTCTTCGTCAGGGGTCTCCTCCTTTGTAGGGTGAATCATAGATACAACTTTCTCAAACATTTTCAGCCAAGTCCTTTTATAGGTCACACGGGGTGCTCTGGGTCGCAGTCCTCGAGTAGGTGTAATCTTCTTGGTCATTTGTCAAAAGAATCGTAAGGCAAGGAAACAATAACAAGGATTACTACAATCTACTAGGATTTTGTAAAACTATGCTAACGATTGACTGCAAGTAACATGACAGGAAAATTCCTATGCTCCAGGATTATACTTAAACAACTCATATAAAACAAGCCTAAACTAGACTTTAAGACTACAGCTCTGATACCAACTTTGTCACATCCCAATTTTAGAGATACGACGGTCCTAGAACATGGGGAGTGAAAGCTATTGCATACCAAATTCCAACTCCTATCACATAGAAGGCATAAAGCTGATCAGGCCCCACAGCTAGAATTGCCCATTTCTAGTTGAGGTAGATACACTACCCCTATCCATCGGGTTAAAACCGTGTGCACAGATTCCAATGTTGACCCGCATCAGCACAAGGATTCTGCATAAAGAGTTAAAGGTATCATAGCTAGAGCTAATGGTAATCACACATATCAATAACATTTAAGGCAACAATCACATATTTCACAATGGCAATATTAGTTTATCTTATTGAAAAAAAGATACAAGAACAGTGTAGTTCCAAAAATAATGTAAGTTAAGGTAATAATCACAAGAAATTGTCATTAGATAAACAAAGTGGTTTTTGGACCAATTGTCCTTTGGCAACCTAAGCTTTGTAAAGAAAACACCTAATCAAATTTTAGGATAGAAGGAACTTGAGTTTCAAAGATCACAAAGGCTCACATAACAAGATATCACATATTTGTAACATAACATAATGTTACTCACACTTGTAGAATGAATACAATATTTACTCATACTTATAATATGAACGTAGCGTTTACTCATTTGTGGTTCCTTTGCTCCTAGTATACGTAGCCTTTTTGAACTTCTAAAGCTCCTCAAACTCTAACATAATATTTAATTTAATTCTTAGTATTTATTTAATCATGATGCTCCCATCCCATAACTACCCCATGCAAAATAGCATTCACATACACTTAGAGTTGCACATGTAAGTGTACTCATCACTTGCATATAATATGTTGACTTTAAAAATCTTACACACTTAGCCCTGATAGGCTCACATGAAAGCACATTATAATTATATCAATACCTTTCTAAGGTCATCATAATATCATAATATTTATTTACTTTACCAATCAACTTCTTAACACTTCTATACATGTCAACTAATCACTTAACCTTTCAAGTGTCATGCTTAACTTTTATGATCCATTCATTCAATCAATCTCTTTATCAATTCAAGTACATTAATTCATTATTAAGTCCTCATAAAATCCATTTTCATATTTCCCAATCACATTCACATTAATCACAATATAAGATTAAAATACCTTAAGTATACCAAAGTGCCTTTAAGCTTGTCTAGGGGTCATTCCTTCAACTATCATACAATTTTATTATTTATTATACATACATACATGTCAATAATCATCAAAATACATTGTATAAAATTATAGACATTGGGATAAAAATCCCATAGTAGGCCAAATGCATCATCAAAGGGAAAACTGAATTTTTCTTACTTTTCGCACTTTCTATCTATTTCAGTAATATATAAAAACATGGTTTGAACCAAGATTTTTCATGTAAACACAACAAAAATAATTTTGGAATATTAATTCAAATCGGCCACATATGGTATTTCTCATACATGAAAATTCAATTTTTAGGTTTTAGGATACAAAACCATGAGTTTTTGCACTTTCCGCGCTTTTCGTTCATTATAGCAATATGCAAATACCTGATTTAAATTATTATTTTTCATCTAAACAAAGCAAATATCATATTAGAATTCATTCTCACACAATTCAGCAGCCACATGTTAATTTAATAATAGAATTTTCTAACTTCTAAGTTCTAACAAAAAAAACCTTGAATTCCTTTATTTTTTGAAACTTTTTGGTCATTACAAAAATATCATTTAATCCAATATTTTTCATCAAAACAAATCAAAAATCAGCTTAGAAACCAATGATGCACAAATCACCCCTCATTAGTATGTTTATGCATAAAAATTGTGATTTTAAGTTATAGAATTCACCTTTGGAGAAATCTTGCAGAAAGATTTGTATTTTCGGTAGAGAATAAATTTTCTCTTTCAAAAACTCACCAAAACAGAATTAAATTTATAAAAATCAGTAAAAAATCAGTTCAAAATAATTTTTCCATAATTTATTTCATAGAAATTAGTTAAGGAATTGAAAGAGAAGAAAAACTTAGGATTACACTCAAGAAATTGTGAAATTGAAAGGTGTTTTCTTAATTTCAGTAGAGAGAAATATTTTGAGAGAATTTTTCTATCAAGATATAGAAAATTAGAGTGGTGGCTGCTGGACACTAGGGCTGGCCGAATTTTACATTATTATATATAGGGTTTTGGGCAATTTCTACTAATACCCTTAATGAGCTAGGTTAGGAGGGTATTAGTGTAGTGAGCTTTTAGGTATTTGGGTTTTTTATTTAAATTTAGGGCTGATTATATTAATAAAAATAAAATATTTTTCTTATTATTTTCATTAAAATTTACCCCAAAATATTTATTTAAAAATTATTTTAAAATACTCATAAATTTGTTTTATGCTTAAAAATTGCCTTTATGCATGAAAATTTTTTTTTTTAAAATAATTTATTTTATGCAAATGCACTTCATGTAAATCATTTATTTCACAACAATAATTCATGATATGCATATTAAAATTAATTTAATATGCCTCAAACCATAAATCACATCACACATAAATTTTCCCATGGTCACACAATTTGTCACATTAATCCTAAATTCAAATAATTTGTCACTAATACTCTTAGGGTAGCTATGGGTTGTTACAAAATGTCATTAGGTTTACATGTATTGTAATTACTATTATAATAGTGTATTGAGTTATGATCATTTGGATAATGACATGAAATACAAATCAAGAAATTTTACGAGTTGAGTACATGAATGGTACTAGTAAGTAAGTATTTGGTAATATGTAAAATGATAAACTAGAAATGGACAATAAGGAAAGGTAATCAAGTTTCGATCTTGGGATAAGGTTTTACATGATAAATGGTGAAGAATTATGAGTTAAACGGGATTCTGTGGGTTTAGGTGATTTTATGTCTCTCTATGCCCTAAGACTGTCATAGTTTAATAAGTGGGTCATGACAATAAAGCTCATTTTTCCTTCATTTAAATCAATCATAGTAGCCTATTCGATTCTGCTCTAATATGTACTACTTTCTAGCAGCTTGTACTTTTCATTCTGTTTGACATATCAAACGATCACAAAATAACTTGAAATTTTTATAGTATATATGTGACACATAAATCTACAATTTTTATGTCTTGCATTACACATAAATCTACAATTTTTATGTTTTGCACTTCTTGAAATTCCTTCTCCAAAATTTTAGGATAATAGGTACAATTTATGTTCTATATTCTTCTTTTTTTCAATCTCATAGCTATTCATACTTTAATCATTCCACAACTATGAACACGAATTATACACTTTATATGTATCATTTAACTTAATGTGTATCATATAACTTAATTTTCCATATTCCCAATTTATCTTGTAAACCCTATAAATTTGGGGAAACCATCAATTTCTTACTTAAGCTTCAAATTGATCATAGATTCATCAAATTAGCATTTAAACAATTAGTATTAATCAATCAATTGAAATTAAATCGCTTTAACTCATAACATCCTAATTTTCTAACTTAAGGCAAATTTGGGGAAAACCTATAATTTCTTAACCAATTCTCAAATTGATCATTGAATTATAAAATAAGCATGTTAAGGAGTCTATATCATTAATCAAACATGAAAACAATCATTAAAACTTGAACTTCCCCTTTAACCTAGTTTATACCTTCAAAAATTCAAGTTTTGAAATAAACTTCTATAATTTATTTTGATACTTCCAAACCATTATTCTCCACCCAAAATAACCTTAGATACCATTAAATAAATTTTTGAACACTTCTTTCAAGAATTCAAATTTTTGGTCGAACCATGCTTTTAGGTGCACTTAAATGAGTTTCATACTTTCCTTATTTATTTTCACATGTTAAACCCATAGTTCTCAAGCCTAAAACTCATATTTTATCAACTAACATATAAAACAAACATTTCCTCGTATCATTTCCCTTTGGCTTATCCATATAGATGAAAGAAAAGAAGAGTTTTTGTAATTATAACACCAAAATCATGCTTAGAACAAAGAAAGGAGAAGATGAGCATGATTTCTTACCTTGGGAAGCTTTGATTTTGAGTTTCTATAATGATGATAGTGTGGAGGGGTTTTTCTTTGGTAGGAGTTATGTTTTTGATGTAGATTTTTCAATAATGGTGAGAAATGAGCATCTTTTCCATATATACGTATGAGAGAATGGGATGGTGGCGATTTAATCACACTTTTTCAATGGCTAAGATTTAATCATGATGGATGGCCATGATTTAATCAATTTGGATGACTAGAATCTCATCTAGATGGGTGATCATCATATGTAATAATGGTGTGCATTTAGTAAAAATGAATGCAGACTTGATGTAGGAAAAGCGAAGACTTTAATTTGACTAAAGAATTGACTTAGTCAAAAATGATAGTTTCCAAGTCAAATTTGATGGCTATGATTTAATCATATTGAATGACTAAGATTACATCTAAATAGATGGTGATAATGGAGTGTAAGAAGTAAAATTAAATTGGTAATTTGCTGTAGAAAAGGTAGAAATCAATTTGAATAAGTAATTTGACTTAATAAAAATTTGTGGCTATCTAGCCAAAAAAAATTTGACCATTCCTTCCATCTATCATAATTTAATTTACATAATTTTTTTAGCCCTTGGTTAAGTCTAGTTTCACTCCAAATTGGGCCTTAATGGTCTGACCATACATGAGCTTAGGCTTTATGCCCTAAAGGTCCATTAATAATCCATACATGCACATTTACATACTTAGTATTTTCTTTTAACTTCCTTTTCTTTCACTTTGGCATATTGATTTCTTCTCTTTAATATTACTATATACCCTGCATATTATCATAATAGCTCTATTCAATTCATTAATGAACAGTATACACTTTAATGTTGCATATTAAGCAAATAAGTTAATTAACATCAATAAAGTTCTTTCAGGTACAATTTAAATTTTGCTATCATAATACCATTAAAATCAAGTTCTATGACATCATTATTAATCCTAATGAGTTAAAAAAATCTTGGGTATTATATTTAATCCCCTTTTTTAAAAAATTTGTCCTTAAATTTTTAATAAAACTTATCCATTTCCATTAGGATATTTATGGGCAAATGCAAACCATCTTGCTTTTGCTCTAATATTAATCATGTCCTTTAGCACTTAACAAAGTACTTAACTCTTACATATCATATAAACTAAACTTAGTATAGTTATTAATATGAAGTTGGAATATTACAGAAGATGTTTGACTAGTATCATAATTTGTGCCTAAATTAATGATGACTATATGAATTAAGTTCAAATGCCAAGCATGTACTGTGAATTTTTTTTCTTATATTTTTGTAAGATAAATTGTTAAGCGATTGATAAATTATTTTTAATTTATGAAGACTTTGGTGAAGGAGACTCTAGTGATATGAACTTAAAGTTGTGATAAGTGAGGATGTCCTCGCATATTATTAAATGAATATTTTCAAACTTGAAATAAATTCAATTTAAATGTTTTAAAATAATAGTTTTGTATGGAAATATTTTCCTTATTATTATATTGATATTGACATTCAAAGTTATCGATATTTATGAAGTAAAAATTTGAATATTGATAATAATATTAATATTTGTGTATGTTAATAAATTGATATAGATAAACTCATTTTATATTCATATTTAAAATTATATATATAATTTATTTATATTGTTATTTGAAGGGATATTGAATTTATTATATTTTTATATTAATATTTGGCTTGATTTATTTTCTTACATCTTATAATGATACTGGAAATCATATTAATTTATTATATTGCCTTATTAATATTTTTAAGTAAAGAAAATATTTATTAAATAAAATATTGAAGTTTAAACTTTATTATGATTTATCTAACCAAGAAATTTTAAATTAAAGAAATTGAAATCTTTGTAAAGTATGGATATTTATTTTATTAGTATTTGAAATCATATATTACAATTTATGCCATAATTATTGAATAATATTCTAAATTATGTGAAATTAATAATTTGTTAAAAAGTTTATTTGATGATTATGTATAACCATATATTATATTTATTGTTATTATTATTATTATTTAAAAAATTAAAACTCAAAATCTGGTACAACCCATATTTGAGCAAAAGAAATTTAGATAGAGAAGGAGAAAGTTGAATAGGGGGAAAAGGGAGAGACAGAGGCTGCCCAAGGAAACACTGTCATTCGTTCACTGTGGGCTGACATGCGCCACACCACTATGAAGCTCATCCATTGTCATCCTTCCAGTGTAGTCTTATTGTTGTTCGTGATTGATGTCATCCTCACACACTGATCAAACGTTGGCCACCATAAGCTTTTCAAGCTCATTCCTTTTGATTTCGATCACTTTTCTCAGTGATTTTGGCATGACTAAACTCCTCTCATTCTTAACTTTCTAATGGCATAATTTTTGCTAATTATGGTCGAATTTTATTGATCGATATCTAGCGACTTCCTCGACTGCCAGAGAATATTTACAATGAATAAGTAAAGAAAATTAGTATTTTTGGACTTCTCAAGTTGCAAGCTATCCATTGTTGACCTCGGATAGTAATTCCACCAACATTGACATTTTTTGGCGATTGGATTCTGGTGACCCTAAAATGGACATTTCTGGACAATAGTTCTAGCTCATTAAACTGAGTTGCATGGTATAAATCATCACTCCTAATTATATATAGATAAGGAGTTATGATTTTATTTATAAGAATCTAGGCAAATAGTTTATTACAAATTAATTGGTTTAATTGAGTAATTAAATTGAGATAATTATTATTATATGATTATTGATTAATATTTATGATTAATTGAAGAGTAAAGTGAGACATTGCAATTAGTATTAATTGAATAGAATTGGTTTGATAATGAAGGCAGATGGGATTAGTGCATTAAAGGTCTGAGGTGGACTACTTGATTGTGATATTATAGATATTGCGAATAAATTGAATTGATTGTAAAAGGAGGTTAGTTTAAAGGAAGTGTTGTCGAATTTTCAATTGATATTTTTAGATAAATAGTAAAGAAATGGTATAATAATATCTGATAAAGGATTTTCTATTCTTACGAGAATTCAGAGGATAACATCGAGAAATGAATATTTAACTAAATAATGATCTTTTTAGTCCAAATGAGTGAAATGTATATACTATTGTATTTAAATTCAAAATTTTTTTAAATTTATGAAATACTATTTTTGCTAAATTAAAAGATATATTTATGGTGATATCGAATTCTATTGTTTATTCATAAGTTATAAATTCTAATAAAATACTACTTTTGATAAATAAAAAAGGCATGTTTATAGTGATATCGGATACCATTATTCATTCATAAGATATAAATTGTTAGATGTTAAAATATATTATCTTTGATTTTTATTGTTTTCTAAAATTTATAAATTTAATTGATGCTTCAATAAGTATGATTCCAAAATCTCTGTCATAAATGTTAAATATTTCTGAAGTATTAATTAAATGAATTCTAATGTTGAATGAGAACAATTGAAGAGTTATTCAAAACTGTCAAAAAATTTTATATAAGTGCTCTGCCTATATCTCTGTATGAACATCAAAATTATAATTATTAAATAATCTATGTGGACTTTAATTGTGTTGTAACCCAAATTGATTGGAATTCTCATTCATTATTACCCAACCAAATTGATTATAAGATCTAAGTATTTTATCATCCCATTTGCCATTGTGGTTCAAAAGTGAATTGACCAATTGACACTACAACCATAGATCACCCGTTCTACGGAAACTTATTATATGCTTGAATACGGTCTCTCTGGATTTAAAAAGTATGTTATATATATATAATGTTTTCTTCTAAATGTGTGTTTTTAATGTTTAGAATGTATAAAGTGCAAACTATATATATAATTTATTTATTGACATGTTTATTTCATGAAAATGTTTAAAATATAAATAAATATATGATTTCCATAAAATTTATATATGTATTTCTTATATAAAAGTATTGATGGCTAATTTTAAATTTTTTTTAAAAAAAATCTAAATGACATTTTTTATTGCATAATAAAAAAATTATTTGATTATAGTTTATCAGCTAACATATATGTAATTGATATTAAACTAATTATATTTATAGTTTTTCTTAAACCCAAAAAATTTCCTTTTACATGTATATATATGAATTTTAACTTGAATATTATAATTATATAATTTTTACTAAAGTGGTATTTTGTAAACTATGAAAATTTCAAGATTTATGTGTATTTATATGTGTCCCTTGAGATATTAAATATAATAGTAATTCCATATTATTTATTTTATAGTTTACTAAGTATAAAATATTTTCAAAAAATATATTAT
The DNA here is from genome assembly GCA_947687605.1 of Reutealis trisperma. Taxonomy (NCBI): domain Eukaryota; kingdom Viridiplantae; phylum Streptophyta; class Magnoliopsida; order Malpighiales; family Euphorbiaceae; genus Reutealis; species Reutealis trisperma. The sequence goes on from CANTUT010001512.1 coordinate 154,219, forward strand.
TGATATGATGAGAGAAAATTATTTTATATATGTATTCACCTAAAAATTTAATACTCTTATTATATATGAATTATGGATTTTGAAAATTTATATAATGAATTATTATTTTTAAAACTTACATAATGAATTATAAAATTTTAAAGATCTATAAGTATATAATAAATGAATTTCAACGTATATAATTTATAATCTTAACAAAATATCTATTGTGTAAAATTTTCTAAGTTTTTAGGTATATGAAATTCCAAAATGTATTTATATATGATAAATTTGAGCCTTCTAAAACCTTATAGTTTTAAATACCTATTTGTATACCTCATATGTGGAAAATTATCATACCAACTCTAATCCTATTAAAGTTATGATATTTTAATACAGAAAAGAACCATGTGTTACAAGTGCTATTTTAATTACAAGTAAACATTAAGAAACGCCACGTAATATGTATTGCCAAAGATATTAATATTTTTTGTTACTAATCAATGCAAATCCTAAAATTATCCTATTACGTTTGAACCCAAAATTTGAATTATGTCTTAAATCTTCAAGAGACAATAAAGTAAAATATATCTAAATATTCCAAAATGCATCTCATGTGATCCATAGGAATAACTGGAGTTTTGCATTTTAAAAGATTTCATATATGTGCAGTTAAATGAAAATAATGGGTTATAAGTATGAATTTTTTACTGTTGAGAATAGCATAAAGTGAATAAATTATTATAGAGATTTAAATTCTTAAATTATGAATAAGTAATCAAGCGAATTATATTTTAAAATATTCTAAAGATTAATAGTATTCTTTACTTACTAAGCTTTTTCCAAAGCTCACTCCCTCCACTCACCAGTTTTTGTAGGTGAATATTGATAGTGATTTCAAGAGTCTAGTGGATAATGGCAAGTTGATTTCTCAAGAATTTCTCCTTCCTTGAGGACTTTCAAGTAAAAAGTAATTATTTGAGTTCATTATTTGTATTGTATATTTAATAGTTTCTTTAGATACTCCATGTGTGTAAAATGGTATAGCTGTATTTGATGTGTTTAAAGGTATTATTGATAAATGTAATGTTATTGTGTAAATTGAATGGTGAATTGAGACTACTTTTGAGTATGAGAATGAATGGTGAGAATAGTGTTTAAAGTGTATTTTTTTTTTAATGCAAGTTGTGATCTTGGGCTATAGTGTATTTGTATTGATATCCTATTTAAATTGGTTAAGTATGGGTTCTACGGGTTGTCGATGTCTTTGTAGTCACCTATGTCCTAGAACCATCACATTGCCAAAGGTGGGGTATGACAAAACAAAGTTTGGGCCAAGACCAAAGGATCATCCTATTATTGGATGTAAATGGAATTTTAGAAACAACTTACATAAGCATGGTTCCATCACTAGGAATAAGGCTAAATTTGTTGCCAAAAGATATAAGCAAGAGGAAGGCAAAGAATATGATGAAAATTTTGCTTTAATTGTAAGATTAGAGGCCATTAGAATACTACTTGCATATGCATGCCATGTAGATTTTAAACTTTTTGAAATGGATGTTAAAAGTGTGTTTGAAATGGCTTTATAGAAAAGGAAGTTTACATTGAGCAACCTCCTAGTTTTGAATATCATAAACTTTCAAATCATATTTACAAATTAACTAAAGCCTTGTGTGGATTGAAAAAATACCCTAAAGATTGGTATAAAAGGCTTAGTTCATTTTTTTTTTTTTTTTAAAAATTTACAAAAGGCAAGGTTAACACTACACTTTTTATCAAAAAGTACAACAATGATATACTAATTGTTCATACTTATGTTGATGATATTATTTTTGGTGCTACTAGGAAATTTGAGATGAGCATGATGGGTAAGCTCAAGTTCTTTCTTTATCTACAAATCAAGTAATGCAAGGATGGTATTTTTCAACCAATTTAAGTACACCAAGGAGTTTCTAAAGAAGTTTGGGATGGATGGTTGCAAAAATAGAAAAACCCCCATGAGCACATAAACTAAACTTGACAACGATGATAAGGGTAAGCTAATAGATGAGAAGAAATATGGAGGTATGATTGGTTCCCTTCTCTATCTTATAGCTTCTAGGCTCGATATCCTGTATAGTGTTTGTTTATGTGCTAGATCTCAATCGTGTTCTAAAGAGTCTCATTTACATACGGTCAAAAGAATTATAAAATATTACCTGGCACATTACATTTAAGCTTATGGGATCATAGAAACACATCATTTAACATTGTTAGTTTTTTCAATGGAGATTATGTCGATAATTTGTTAAATAGAAAGAGCACTTTCGAAACTTTTCATTTTATTGATAAATGTCTTATTTTTTGGTTTAGTAAGAAATAAGTTTTGGTTGCCTTGTCCACCACCAAAGTGGAATATGTTGTAGCAAGTTATTATTGCACTCATGTCCTTTTGATAAAACAATAGTTTAAGGATTTTGGTCAAGTGATTGATCACAGTCCCAGCAAATGTGATAACATAAGTGCTATAAATCTTTCATAACATCCCATCAAACATTTTAGAAGTAATCATATAGATATTAGGCATCATTTTTTAAGAGATCATATGCAAGTTAGTGATATTGTATTAGAATTTATTGGCAACAAACCAATTTGCTGATATTTTCATAAAGCCCCTTAATGAAGAGAGATTGAATTTCATTAGAAGGGAGCTTGGCATGCTTGATGGAAGCTTTTTAAAATAAAAGTTGTTTGTATATCATCTTGATGCGTTTTTTACATGATTGGCTAATCTTTGTTCATTTTGAATAGATTACTCTTGTATTTCATCTTGAATTAAGGTGAGACTTTGCAACTAATGACCAATTATATGCTAATGCTCAATATTTTAGATTACTTAACTTTGAATGATTTTGTTCTTGAATTATGATTGGATAATAAACATGAGAATTTTTTAATATTTATGTGGTTGAATTCAATCAGTTACATAAATTTTGATCCTGCAAATTAGTGTCAATTGCATTGTATAAGCATTTCACATATTTTCTTTCGAAATTTCTGAAAACCTCTAAATCGCCATCGCCATTTCTTTTTTGCAAGCATGATATTTGAAAATTTCTTCCCATTGTCAAAGCACTGTAAATAATAGTCATGAATGATTATTATAGATACAAAATTGAGAAAATTCAAATTTTGCGATCGTGACACCCATTTAGCTAACGCAATTACGCATTTCTCTAAAAAATAAAGTCATTTTATAATAGTTAGATTTTGAATTTAATGCAAATCTAGCCATTTTTTGACCATTTTCTGTGTATTTCAAGCCTAGAAATACTCCCTTAAATCTCAAAAATTATTTTACACTTACTCTAAACTCTCTTAAAGCATTTTTCAACATTATTGTGCTTTAAAAATATCTTAAACTCTTCTTTCTTCAACTTTTCATTTCTTCTTTGATTTAAATGGCCTCTAGAAAATCCACTAGACAAACAAAGGGCAAACCCAAACCTCACAACCTCAACCATCTCTTCTTGAATTAATGGAGAGGTGCAACCAATAAGAGAAACAAAATTACACCAAGTTGCAAGATAAGGTTATACTTACAAACAAGATTCCAAACATAGTTAATTTGAAGACCTTGGATATTGAAGACAGCATTCAAGTCTTTTTGCTCAATTTGCAATGGGAAAAATTCACTTTTGTCAATAAGATGGATATAAGGAACTAACAAGGAATTTCTTGCAACTTTGGTATTAGAAAAGAATTTTTCCTCTCCCATTGGTCACTATTGTATTTGATTTCACTTCTTCGACAAAGAATGTGGCCTAAGATTGGAGGAAGTGGTGGATGTTTTTGGCTTCCAAAAAGCAAGCACCTCCGATCTCAATAATTTAGACATGTCTTACAATGATTTTTGGAAAGAGTTCTCTATTGAAATAAGGTATGATCCTAAACCTTCTCTAGCCAAACACTTCAAAACCCTTTCCCTTTAGACCCTTCATAGAATTTTCACCCTCTCCATCAATGCAAATAGGGATGGAAATGAAAAAGTTACCCAAAAACACTTTTTTTTCATGTATGGAATGCTTAATTATGAACTCATCTAAACCACTAAATTTCTAATTGACTAATTTGTTCACTTATCCAAAACTTTCAAGGCCAAAATTCTTCTCTCCTCTCAAATCACTTTGAATTCCAAACATACTGGTACCTATCTCCCCAAAACAAATCCATTCTCCAAACTTGATTCAAAGCCAATTCTAGCATGCTTGACATTGATTATATGATTCATTCTAAATGTATAAGAGAGAAAGATGGAAACTATGAATATATATTTAGAGAAGTTAGTGTTAGAAAGAAATCTAGAAAAAGACCAAGGGTGGTAGTCCAAGGACAAGCTAGACAACAAGAGGAATCCCAATGAAAAACTCAAACAAAGGAACAAGCCACTCAAACATCTCCTCAAGCTCCATCTTCTTAACCTTCCATGGTCATAGATAAGTTTAGTAAAATAATGAAGAAGTTAAGTCTCTTGAATCATATTCATCATGATATCACCAATATTTAAGAGAAAATGGGGCTTCTTTGTTGTTGATTGAAAGATTGGGAAACAAGTAAGGAAAAGGAAGAAGAGGAAAAGGAAACATAAGGCTATGCACCTTACTTCTAAGGGCCTTGAAAAAATTTTCTTTATTCTCTTAAGACTTTTTTAGTTTCTCTTTTTCTTGTTTTTCATTTTCAATCATAATGTATTCATTACTTTTGGCACCAAATTAGCATGATCACACTTGTACTTCATTCTATAAATTCAATCCTCATTTATTTCCTGCTATTAATTATACAATTTTAGTCTTTTTTTTTGTTTCAATTTCAGCAACTTTTATTTATATTTTACTTGTGAGGTTGGAAGTGAACCTAGTAAAACTCTTAATTAGGTTTGAGTGTGAGCCTTAGAGAGAACATATGTAAAAGGTTTGAGTGTGAGCATTTGGGAAAACACTTGTAAGGTTTGGTGCGAGCCTAAACACTAAGTTGGAAGTGAACTTGTTAAAACTCCATTGATAGTGAAAATACCCAATTAAGGATGGGGGATAGGATAAAAGGTTTGTTACACCCAAACCATGATAAATATTGTGTTCTTTATTTTCTACCCCTAAACTCTTAATCTTAAATTTTAATTTTCCACCAATTCAACCCCTTCCTGATACATATTGAGCAACATATATAATATATAATATTTAAAAAACTAATATAATAGAAAGTAGGAGTGGCTTAGCAGTGAACAGCTAGTTAAAACTCCCCCAGGTCATAGGTTTAAGTCATGACACTTACATATTTTGCTTATGTATAATTTTTACAACAAAAATGTTTATTTTTTAAAAAATCATATTTAACCAAATTTCCATTAATATCAACTTAAATATAATATAGCAAAATTAAAATAAATAATTATATTTTCTTATAAAATAGGATTTTAAAATTTATAAAAAATTTTAAGTTATTACACAGTCATAGAAGTAATTTGTGGCTACCACATAAAAGCCTTACAACATCGCCCAAGGCTTGTGCATCTACTACATAGAGGACTCACTCCAAAACTTATGATTTGCCTTTTTTTAGCCTCTAAAACCACTCTTCCTACCATTTCTGGAATCTATACCCCTTTTTCATAAATAAGGGTCCATTTCTTTATTTTTCCTAACCTTGCAAAGTTAACTTGAACTTTCAATAGTTTCCATGGCTTCTTCTCTTTATTTTCTTATTCACAAGTCTCCTAGGGCTTATTTCTCCTTGTTTTATATTTGTTCCCAATACACACCTAGAAAGAGGGTTGAATTCGTGGGAAGATAAAAATTCTATGAATGAGGAAAAATAAAAAGTTTAAGGGATGAGAAGAAAGAGCACAAAGATTTATAGTAGTTCAAATTATAGCTAATCCTACATCATCCACTCCATAATCCTTAATTGGGTATTTTAACTATCAATGGAGTTTTACCAATTTCACTCCCAACTTAGTATTTAAGCTTACACCAAACCTTATAAATATCTTCCTGAGACTCAAACTCAAACCTAACCAAGTGTTTTATCAAGGCTAACACTCAAATCTAATTAAGTATTTTATCAAGGCTAACACTCAAATCTAACCAAGTGTTTTACTAAGACTCACACTCAAACCTGTACAAGAGTTTTAACTAGGCTTACTCTCTAACATATACAAGTGTTTCAATGGCTAACACCCAACCAACACAAAATATGTTTTACAAAGGTTTAAGGCTCAAGAAATTAAAATACAATAGTGTAGCCACTTAAAAAGTTGTTGAATACCATTTAAGACCTTTGGAGGGAGTATTATAGCTTTCCACTACCAAAAAGCTATTACAAATAAACCCATTGCCAAATCTCTTCCTAACAGCTAGAAATATGTATCTAATGTGCTATTAGACAAGAATAGTAGTCGTGGAGCCTTGGTTGTGGTCGCGCTTTTCATTTTGTGGTAAAGACTGAGATATCATTGTCACAAAATTCATATGTGTTCAATGACTAGTAGAGACATGGCACAATCCTATAGGATGCTCAATGTTACCGTTGCAATGTCTCTTTGCTTTATGAATGTTGTGATCGTGATGCCTTATGAACGATCACGATCTACCTTTTGCATCAAGATTGCGGTCATGACTCTCATTGCGAAACCTTTTATGTCTCAAGAGAATTTGTGCCTTTTCTTCTTTGAATTAATCACGATCACAACTTGTTGATTGCGAGCTCGATCTCTTTATTGCAATCGCAACTTACAGGTCTAGTTGCAATCTTATTAAATTTGTCAACTTTTAGAATATACAGCATTTTCAAGAGACTTAACTGCAAAATAAACAATAAATGCAACTGTTAGAATAATTCAATTTGATTGTAAAGATCAAAATTAAGAATGACTAAATTGAGAATCCAATTCAGATTACCAATATCCCCCTGGTTTATTTTTCCTTGATTGAAATTAGATTTTAATATTATGGAGGCAATATTTTCCTTTTACATTTCTCCTTAAATTTGCATAGCTTTTATAATTTGAACTTATTTTTTCACCGAAGCATTTGGAATTATTTGAAGACCAAAGATATAACATGTTTACTCTCTCAAATGATTAGATAACAATTCATTTAGAAATTAACTTTTCATTTATAAATAATTTAAAATAAATGTTAGTTTTAAATAACTCATAGAGTTTGTTGATATTAAGCTTTTCTTTAATTTAAATTGAGATTTATTTATTTGTTAATAATTGTTTATTGAATTGTTTAAATGTATAGTTAAAATATTGTGAAAGTGATTAACTGCAACATAAAAAGCCTATTAAGCCCAACAAACTTCCAATTAATTTTATCCAATGAGCAAAGGCCAATTTCAAAGTTGGATAGATCTAAGTGCCTAGTATCCTTTTTAGCTCCGTACATAACTTCCTTGTCCAGTTTCTAGTTGAGGTGATTTTGGTATCCCTGCATGTAGACTTGTTCATGGCCTGAAGAATTCTAGGTAAGGGGTCACAATTAATAAAAAAAATTACGAGTTGGATGCAATGGGTCTTTGAAAAATTGAATATTTCTCAAAATCAAACTCAATCTATGAATAGGTCTATCTGCAAGACATCTAACCATCTATTAAGTCCTAGACTTCAATCCGGCGACTATGAGGCTTCGCCTGAGCACTGGTTCAATCCTCTAAAAAGAATCAAAAAGCTCATTTTGGAAAGAACTCATGGGGAAACCCTCAGGCTTATCTTTGATTGATTTGAAAATTGTTTTTAGAGTCACTATCATAATTTATTTTTATTTCAAAAAATATAAGAAAAAAATCCATTTGACTCCAATTATTACCTAAAAGAAAAAATATCACTAGTATGGTAACCAAGAGGATTTAGAAATTAGATTTTCAGTTTAACTTAACAAAATAAGTTTGGCCAATTAATACAAAAGTAACTTAAAATATATTTCATGAACTAATATTTTTTTATTCTAGATATTTTCAATTTAGATTTTAAGTATAATTTGATATCTCCGAGTTCTGTGCACAATACTAACTACAATCTAGTGAAAAAGGAAAATAAAAAAAGAATAGAAAAAAGAAAGAAAAGAAAAATAACGATATTAAAATAGATTTGTCCATAAATAGATTCTAAATTTATCAAATCTTTTTAAAATATGATGCATTTAATATGCAATTTTTTTTTTTACAAATTAAGATTCCCGTCTTAAAGTGAAGGTGAATATTTACCCAGATAAAAGTTATGAAACTATATAGAAGAAAGCAAACAAGCATATACAATATAATAGTTATTAAATTCGATTTAGACATCAATTCGATTTATAAACTAAGTTGATAAGACAGCGATTCAACCATTAAAAGTCAATGGTTGAATCAATAGGTCAATGATTAAATTAGTGGCTCAATATAATTAATTAATTATATAATAATTTTATATAATAAAATAAAAATAAAATATTTAAAAATTTATAAGTACTTAAACCTCCACAATTCAAAGGTAAAAATTAACATATTTCAGTTTACAAAAAATAAAAAGAAAAAATACATAAATAAATATATTCGATCTTTCATGTATCTTTAAATTATTATATGTATAAGTCATACCATAGACTAAAAGAAGAGAAATTTGATATTTAATAATTTTAATTTTTAAGTTATCATCAAAATGTATAAATAAATGTAAATATTTCATTATATATCAATTTAAAAATTAATTATAATTAAATTATTAAATTTTAAAGATTAAAATAATTTAATATTAAGAATTAAAATAAAATAAAAATTTTCTAACATTTACATTAAAAATACAAAATGATTAAAGAAATCTTTAAAAATAAAAATAAAAATACACATTATAATAATTATCTAAATAAAAATGAGTTATAATAAAAAAAGAAAAAAAATTAAAAATTGAGAGATGGCCGGATGACTAACCGAATTACACTTACATGATTTTTTATATATCGATTACAAATTTAGTCTGATTACACATCTGGTCAGATTAATATCCAGATTCCCCGATCAACCTACCAGGCCCGCTCGGTTTAATAACTTTGTTCAATAGAGAAAAATAAAAGAAGATGACTAGTGCAGGTGATAGTACGTAGGAGTGTGCACAATTCGGTATTAACCGAATTACTGAACCGAACCGAATCAAAAATGCAATTTCGGTTCAGTTATAATACATAAAATTCGATTTTGGTTATATATTTAAAGAACCGAAATTAATTTGGTTCGGTTCGATTTTAGCATATTAAAATACTGGTTTAATCGAACCGAACCGAATTAATATAGGGTATGCCGTTTTATTCGTTTTACTCTGCTGTTTCACTAACCTAATTTAACCTAAACATTCTAAAACTTTCTTTTCTTTTCCTAGCCGGCAACAGCTCCTCTCCCTTCATCTACCTCTCTCTCTTCACTCTTGTTCAGTTGTTCTCTCGATCTATTACCCTCAGTCCTCAAATCATTCATCGTTGATTTGAGGTCAAATTTGATATCTCGGTCTCCCTCTCTCTGCCTCAGATCGTTCATCGTTGATTTGAGATTCTGCTATCTGTCTATATCACAACCTACCTCTCTCTGTCTCTCTTAACTCGATCGCTCTCATTCCCTCTCTGTCTCTTGTTCTTAGTTCACACAGGCCCCAGCCATTCTTCTCGTTCTTCCCATTTTCTTTCTTTTCTTTTCTCACTCTTGAGTCTTAACCTATAGTTTTCTCACTCTCAGTCTTAGCCAGTTAGCCTATCGCTCACCTCAGAAAGTCAAAAAGAGTCTCAACCATTCTACCCATTTTGCCTCTCTCAATTCTTAAGACTCAGCCATTCAACAACTCATTCCCTTTTAGAATCGCAATAGGTATGATCTAACTCTAAAATTTTAGGTTTAAGTGGTTAGAGTTTTTGAATTTTTGATAGAAAATTTGGTTAGATATGGATTTAGTTAATGTTTGTGTGTGTATATTTTTTTATCTGTTTGATTTTCAGTTTGGTACGCATTTGTGTTTGAATTTTGGCATATTGATTCTGAGTTTGATTCTAATTTTTGGATTGGGTTTCACTGATTTTTAATTCTCAGAATTACTCAGCCATTTTTATTTTAGGTTTTATTGATTTTTGGTATAATTTTGATTATGAGTTTGGTCCTGATTTTTTATAATTTTGTTAATATGTATTTTGGTCCTACACTCCTACGAATTGAATTCTGTATATATGGATTTTTTTGATGAATTTTGGTCCTGTGAATTGAAATTCTCTGGCTATTTTGTTAATTGAATTCGGGTGGAATTATGGAAGTGTTCAATTGAATTATGTTAATCTGTTTTGAATTGAATTCTGATATATTATGGTTCTTATTTTGCAATTGTTCTTATGGGAGTGTGTTGAATTAATTAAATGTTTCTTTGAATTGAATTCTAAAATTCTAAAATTCTGAAGTATGTGAATAATGTTTTATGTGAATTGTTTATTGCAATTGTGTTTTGAATTATTGAATTGTTTCAATTGAAATGTGTTGAATTAATTGAAATTCTGTTTTGAATTGAATTCTGATATTCTAAAATTGTGAACTATGTTTTCTGATATTCTGAAATTGTGAACTATATTTTTTGTGATTTGTTTACTGCAATTTTGTTTTGAATTATTGAATTGTTTCAATTGAAATGTGTTGAATTAATTGAAATTCTGTTTTGAATTGAATTCTGATATTCTGAATTGTGAACTATATTTTCTGATATTCTGAAATTGTAAACTATATTTTTTGTGATTTGTTTACTGCAATTTTGTTTTGAATTATTGATTTGTTTCAATTGAAATGTGTTGAATTAATTGAAATTCTGTTTTGAATTGAATTCTGATATTCTGAAATTGTGAACTATGTTTTCTGATATTCTGAAATTGTAAACTATATTTTTTGTGATTTGTTTACTGCAATTTTGTTTTGAATTATTGAATTGTTTCAATTGAAATGTGTTGAATTAATTGAAATTCTATTTTGAATTGAATTCTGATATTCTGAATTGTGAACTATGTTTTCTGATATTCTGAAATTGTAAACTATATTTTTTGTGATTTGTTTACTGCAATTTTGTTTTGAATTATTGATTTGTTTCAATTGAAATGTGTTGAATTAATTGAAATTCTGTTTTGAATTGAATTCTGATATTCTGAAATTGTGAACTATGTTTTCTGATATTCTGAAATTGTGAACTATATTTTTTGTGATTTGTTTACTGCAATTTTGTTTTGATTTGTTTTGAATTAATTTTTTTTTTTTGTGAATTTTGTTATGTATAGATGTCATCTTCACAAGAGCAAGAAAGACTAGGGGGCAGCAGCAATACCAATACCCATGGATCAAATTCTGAGATGCCACTGCCTTCAAACACAACCGATGCTCGATCATCGATCAAGAGGAAGACAATGAAACCAAGGTCCCAAGTGTGGGACCACTTCCAAAAAATCAATGATAAGGACGGTAATGTAAAGAAAGCTAAGTGTATTTATTGTGATAAGGAGTTCTGTTGTGATTCAAAAAAAAATGGAACCTCATCACTTAGAGTTTACATGAATGCATGTTTGAAAAATCCACATACACAACAAACACAACAATCTTTGTTGAATTTGCAACCGATTTTAGAGGGTGATAGTGGGGCCGGGAAACTTAGTACTTGGAAATTTGATAAAGAGTTAATTAGAGAATCACTTGCACGCATGATTATTATTGATGAATTGCCATTTAAATTTGTGGAGGGTGAGGGATTTAAAAGATTCATGGCATGTGTTTGTCCTAGATTTAGGATTCCATCTCGATGGACGATTTCTAGGGATTGTTTTCTGTTGTATTTAGATGAGAGGTCAAGGTTGAAGTCTTTTTTGAAAAATAATTGTCAAAGAATTAGTCTTACCACAGACACTTGGACATCAATTCAAAGAATTAATTATATGTGTGTTACAGCCCACTTTATTGATAATGATTGGAGATTTCATAAAAAAAATCCTTAATTTTTGTCCGGTTTCTAGTCATAAAGGTGAATATATTGGTAAGGCAATTGAGTCTTGTATGCTAGAATGGGGTTTGAATAATGTTTTTACAATTACTGTGGATAATGCTAGTTCAAATGATTTTGCCATTGCCTACTTGAAAAAAAGAATGTTGAATTGGGGGGGTACAGTGTCAAAGTGTAAATACCTTCACATGAGGTGTATTGCACATATTATTAATTTGGTGGTTTCTGATGGTTTAAAAGATGTAAATCCTTTGGTAAAACGAGTTCGGGCAGCTGTGAGATATATTAAAAATTCTCTGGCTAGACTTAAAAAATTCATAGAGTGTGTAGAATGGGAAGGCTTAGAGTATAGGAGTTCTTTGTGTTTAGATGTACCTACAAGGTGGAATTCCACCTATTTGATGTTAAAAGCTGCTGAAAAATATGAACTTGCATTTGAAAATTTTGAAAATCAAGAATCAAATTTTAAGATTGATTTAGGAGAGGACGGGATACCTAGTTTTATTGACTGGTCTTGCATTAGAAAATTTATAGAATTGTTGAAGCATTTTTATGAGATGACATTGCGTATCTCGGGTTCATTATATATCACTTCCAATTCATTTTTTAGTGAGATTAGTGATTTGTCTTGCATTTTAAATGAATGGAAAGGAAGTAATGATTTGGAGGTGAAATCTCCAGGTACTTCAATGAAATTGAAATTTGACAAGTATTGGAGGGATCCGGATAAAATGAATAAACTCATTTTTTTTGCTAATGTTTTGGATCCTCGTGATAAGTTTGAGTATATGGAGTATTCTTTTTGTGAAATGTATGGAGCTGAATTTGGTGTGAGTTTATTTGCAAGTGTGAAATGTGAACTTATGGAGTTGTTTACGGAGTATAAGAACATATACCAGCCTAATCATGATGTCGGCACTACAACTGATGGCATTCTCTCAAGTTGTAGTTCTACAACTACAGACAGTGAAGGATTGAGTAAAAAGCCAATGTCTGTCTTGAAGTCTAGATTTAAGAAACAAAAAATGGAGGGTGGTGGTGTTGGACATAAGAGGAATGAGTTGGAAATTTATTTAAATGAGGCCATCATAGAAGAAGCAGAAGATCTAGATGTGTTAAAGTGGTGGAAGCTTAATTCTGAAAGGTTTCCTGTCCTTTCACGAATGGCTCGTGATGTGCTGGCAGTTCCTATTTCAACCGTTGCTTCAGAGTCCGCATTTAGTACAGGGGGGAGAGTACTAGATGTATTTAGGAGTTCCTTAACTCCTAAAATTATTGAAGCCTTTATATGTGCCGAAGATTGGCTTCGAATAGACCGACAGCAAATATGTATTGAAGAACAAATAGATGAACTTGAAAAGTTTGAAAAAGGTACTAGCTAAATCAACATTTATTTCTATTTTGCATTATATTTGAGATAAATTTATTTTTGTTTTGTATTATATTTGAGATAAATTTATTTGAGATATACATACAGTTGAAATATTTTTGTTGTATATTTCAGATTTGCCTAGTGTTGGAATTAGGCCATCATTATCAAGCACCAACTAGGATTGATTTGAACTTTGATTTAATTGTTATTTTAGGTAAACTACTTTCCTTTTGATTTTTCTATATGTATATTTGAATATTTATTTTGTTTATATCATTATGTTGTGAATTGGAAACTTACTTTGTCTTTGTGATTATTTGGTTGCAGAAATCATGTTTGTTTGGATTTGAGCTGTAATTTTAATCTTTTTATTTGGAGGTTATTTGGATTGTAATTGGTTATTTGAATTGTAATTTTCATCTTTTTATTTAGACTGTAATGGGATAATATTATGAACTGTATGGTATTGTTATTAGCTTTATTAGTATTAGGGGTGAATGGCAAATTGGCAATGATGATATTTAAGGTTCTAATTAAAATATTTTTACATTTATTTTACTTGATTAAAATTTAAAAATAAAGATGTTATTGAATTAGATTTATTAAAGTTTTATATGATTGAGATTGAAGATTTATAAATGAAATAGGTTTAAAAGAAAATATTGTGAAGAAAATATTATAAAATAGGCATTTAAATGAAATTGGCTTATAAAAAATACAAAAATTTGCAAAAAAAAAAAAACCAATTACAATTATCGGTTTCATATAAAACCGAACCGAACCGAACTGAATTATTTTGGTTCGGTTAGATTTGGTTTTATATGAAAATCAGTTCGGTTCAATTATGTGTTTTTCAATAATTTAGTATTTCAGTTTTCTGATTTGGTTCGGTTCGAAAACCGAACCAACCGATGCACTCCCCTAATAGTACGTAGCATCAATTGCAGTGCGAAAAAGAAAAAAGAAAAAAGATGAAGAGAGCCAAAGTGATTGGTTGGTTATTAGAAAAAGAGAGTGGAGTTGCGGAGACTGCAGTGCAGAAGACGCACAAACTCAATTAGAGAGAGAGAGAGAGAGAGAGAGAGTTTGACACACTATAAAGGACAAAAACTGTGCTGTGGACCAGTGTACACACTCACTTTAATTGTCTTCGCCTCCCGCAACGCCACAAGAAGAAGGAAATTTAAAAAAAAATAAAAAATAAAAATAAAAATAAAAAAAGGAAAAAGAAAGGCCTTTATGTTCTTTCTCATGTTTAAGATAAGGGCATTTTTTAAACAGTGGTGATTAGCTGTTGATGTGGCTGAAGGATGACATCTTAATAATTTAAAACTTTAATTTTTTAATATTTTAATTCTAATTTTAAACTATTAATCATTATAATTTGAAATATTATTTTAAATATTGTGTTTACGAAACATTTTAAAATAACAATTCAAAATTATAAATATTATCTCACCATCATTCTTTTCAATGAATTATAAGATTAACTATATGTTTGGAAATAATTTATAGTGAAGAAATAAAATAAGAGAATTGAAAGTTAGAAAATTAAAAATATTTTTTTTTAGTTTTTATTTGGATTAAGGTAGAAAATAAAAAGAAAAGAAAATATATAAAATATTTTATTATGCTAAAATTATAAATATATCTTTATTTTTATTTTTAAAAATATGATAATAAAAAGAAATTTGTAACTTTTTCCACCAATTTTCTCTCCAAATTTAGGAGCAAAATTTTTTATGGCTCCCATATATTTTTACACCCATTTTCTTTCCTCTCTCTTTTTATTTTCTCATTTTTCACCTTCCCAAACAAAGGGTAGGAAACCCTTTTTTTACTTGTTTAAATAAAATGAATTAAAAAAATATAATTCATTTATATTTAGGATGATATAATTTAAAATATAAAATTGATTAATTTTATATTTTTAATATAACCATAACTTACATTTGTGATCGTGATAGTTTTCTTTTATCATTTTTGAAAATTTCTATTAATTGCAACAAAATTATTAAATATTTAAATATTTAATTTTTTTATAATAATGAGTGTTGATTTAAAAATGCTTTAAAATTATCCGTAAAGCTGGAAGATTATAATTTAGATCTCAATTGAACCATAATCAATTAAAATTACTCTAATCAATTAATACATACTTTTTTCAGTTCATAAAAATAAGTTTACTTTTTTTTCTAAATAATAATTCATTTTTCTTTGTGAAAAAATAATCAATATATATGTTTTTAATATGCTTTTTTTTAATGTAGATTTTTATAAACATGAGTTTTTAATTTGAATAAAGCAATATGAATTATCTAGTGTTTATGAAATGGTATATTAAAAAATTATGAGGAAATTACACCATCTACCACCATCTGCCCCTTTTTTTTTTGTTTCATTTACTTTTATACCCTATTTTTTGAAATTTTATTTTTTTGGTTTTTTATTTTTTATTTTTTACACTTTTTACATCTGTATTTACATTTTTTTTTTATGTTTTCTTTTGTCTAAATAAAAAAAAAATTAAAGAGCATGTATTATGTGGAATAAAGCTATCGTAGACATAAAGTTTTTCATTATAGAAATTACTGTTTGTCTTGATAAGTGTTACATTGGAATAAATAAATTGATTTAATAACTCTAAATTTCACAAAATGAATATTATTATTTAAAAAATATATATATAAATATTAAAGCAGCATACACAAAGGATGAAAATAAGGGTTACATAATTTGAAAATATTAGACATTCATGTAATTATTTAATTTTAATTATTTGTTTAATTAATATTTTTTAAATTAATAATATTTTTCCTGAATTTTGCTTTTTTTAAAAAAATATTGGAAACTTTTTATTATTAATAATTTAATGAAAACTAAGTAATTTTTTGAATTATATTGCTTGTTGCATTTATAATTACTTAAAACATATATGTATTAATTTTATATAATTAACAATCAATAAGTAATTTTTCACTAAAATACTAACTAATTTCTCGCTAAATATAATATTCATTTTTATAACCGTAATGTATATTGTATTGATGTTGGTACGATATTTGTATTACATTGATTAAAATGAAACAAAAGGTAATAATTAAGTAAAATTACACCAAATAATTAAGTAAATTTACATCTCTATTATTATATTATACTATACGTATTATCAATCAAATATATAGACAATAATTCAAACTTAATTATATCAATTTGATCGAATATGCAATTTTATAATTTGAAATATATTTTTAGAATATATATTATTTAAGTTGTAATTTATTAATTTAAATTTAAACTATTTAAATAATAATTTTTTGTTGGCTGGATTTTATTTTTTTTTAATTTTTAGTCTCTTTATTTAATATTTTATTATGTAATATTTTTAAATATTTTAATGGAGATGTGCCACACATGAATCTTAAATGTAGGTGTATTAATAAATGAGTTTCCAAGTTTATTTATTTATTTTTAGTAGTGTTTAAAATTACTCTTAAAATGCTAAAAAAAAGTATTTAGTAAAACTGAAAATTTATTAGTACTTTTCAATCATGAGAATGACTTTAGGTTCATTGAATCAAAGTTTATTGGTACTTTCTGACTCTTCAAATACTAAATATTAGATGGCATTGATTTTCTTATTAGTTGAATTTTCTTTTACTTTTTTTTTTTATTTTTAGCATACTTAGTTTATATGTTTAGTCTATTTTATTTATATATTTGGTTGGTATTTAAGTTAAAAAAAAAAATTTACATCTAAATAGGCAAACTTGGGAAAAAATAACACTATCAAAGAAAAAGGTTAAGAGTGTTAAGTCTCTGAAGAAGAGAAAAGCATCTATTTCTTGTATATATTTAAGATATAGCTAAAATATACTCATTGTACACTTGAAATAAACAAAAAATACACTTAAAATATACTCATTATATACTGTTCACTGTGAATCCTAAAAATTATTTATTAATTTTTTAGTATAATTTTCTTATTTGATATATACTTGATATATTCCTTTTATATACTTATATTCATGTAATATTCAATATCCAAAAATTTTTGAAAATATATATCAAATCAAAAGAGCCAATTATTATAGGAATAAACTTTTTTAATTAAACATTGTTTTATTAAATTTTTTTATATTTTAATCTTAATTTTGATGATGATTCTCACTAAAAAAAAAAAAAGAAAAGAAAAAAAGAATGTTGATTATGCTTGTTCAAAGAAGAAAAAATTTAAAATTATTAAGTCTTTCAAGGAATATGAAAGCATATAATTATAGCATATATTTAAGATAAACCTAAAATATACTCATTATATACTTAAAATAAACCTAAAATACACTCGTTTTAAACTATTTACTGTGAATTCTAAATTCCGTTAATTTTTTTATATCATAATTTTTCAGTCCACACAATAAAAGTGAATAATTTTTTTTTATTTTGAGTATATGTTTGGTTTATTTTGTTTTTATTTTTTTTATTTGCACATTAGAATAATTAGAAATTATACTAATTGAAAATTATCTAATTAATCACCACATGTCAAATATTCAAGCTTTGAACATGTGTCGATTATATATAACTCTAGTTACACATGTTGATTTGCATATTAGAATAATTGAAAATTATGTTAATTAAAATTATACAATTACACCATATGTCAAATATTTAAGTTTTGAAAAATACCATTTGGACATGTGCCAATTGCTGGCATAACTCTAATTACACATGTTACTAATTATCTAATTAATCAATACATGTCAAAGATTCAAGTTTTGAAAAATATCCATCTAACATGTGTCTATGGGTTATAATCCTAGCTACACATGTTAGTTACATATTCTTTATATTATTCAATTGATATAAATTTTACAGCACTAGCATTTTATAATTAATCAGAAATTGATTTGTCATTGATTACAGGTTGGTGATTTGTTTTTGCATATTTTATCTTTAGTATTGCTAAAATACTGGTTGTTTTTGAGTTTTTTGCATATTTTTGGTTGATTATAGGTTGATTGTTGATTGATAGTAGGTTAATTTTATGCTTATTACAGGTTGATTATTGGTTTTTCAGTATTTAGCATTAGTATTCTAAAAAACTAGTTGTTTTGTAGTTGATTATAGGTTGATTGTAGGTTGATTATTGTTTTATTTCTATATTTGTATAGAGAAAGGAAAAAAAAAGGATTTTAAATCAAAATATATAAAAGCGAGTAAGAATTGTATTATCATGTAGTTTACATATATTCAAAACATATCTAACATATACTCTTTAGTGTGATTATTAAAAATGTTTCTTTATAAATTAAAATACAATATTAATATTTTTTTAAAAATAATTTTCAACTTATAAATTTTTTTTTGTCAATACTAAAACTAGATATATCTTTCACATTAAATTTTAAATTTTTATTTTTTAATTTTATTGTTCAATTTACAAAATAAAGTCTCACACAATTTAAAATCATATAAAAGATAAAAAAAATTCAAATCAATAAACAAAATTTAAAATACAACTTATAAAAGGTTGATGTGTTATTGTTATATACATATAATTTTATATACATGTAATTCTGTAATTGTTAATGTCCAAGAAATTTCAAACATATATATCAAATAAACACAATAAAACTCTAAATAATAAAATTTTTCAAAACATATACTTGTGATAAACCTATATATCCCTGTGATCTACTCTTTACTGGGTTTTGGTAAAAAATATCCTTATTTTCTACAGATTTCGAAAGTTCATGTTCTAAATTGGTTAGATTCTTAAAAAAAAAAAAATTCATAGAATTTATTTGTTTTAAAGTTTTTTAATGTACTGTGAGTTTTAAAAATACAAAATCTTTTGGAATATTTATATGAAATCTGATTTACCTTTAAATCAATAGAAGATCTCATTTGCGTTGTGACCTTGCTGCTTTAATATTGAAAAATCTGTAAATTTCTCAACTATTTTTCTGTGTTGTGTTTTGTATTTATTGTAAAAACAATTGGTGAAACTTATGGAATTTTTATTTTAGAAAATTATTTGTATTTGATTTATTTTGATTGAGTTTAATATGAATTTAGAATGTAACGTATAAAAGTTAAAATTAATGACTTTACCACGTAAAAATTATATTCCCATATGAGGCGAATTAAAATTAGTGGATATTATTTTGACTTTAGGCAATAGTGTAAAAAACCCAAAAATTATTAGTTTAATTATATTAATTATATTTTTCTAATAAGTGTCAAAATCAAAATAAGAATGATGAAGTACTTAATTTTCAATGTAAGGCACCCAATGACTAGCCTAGTACCAAACAAACCCTACACACTACACCCCGTGTATTTTAGGTATTCCTGGAAGATTCCAACACGCTTTAATTAATTCTCAGCACTCCCATAAGACCACAAAAAATGGAGAGAGAAAAGAAAAAAAAAAAAAAAAACTTTTGTTATTCTCTGACTCTAATATAGGTTAACTTGTTCAAAAGTAAGAGAGCTTCTCTAAATGATTTTGCTGTACGGAATATATATATATATATATATATATATATATATATATATATATATGAAGACAATGTTGAACAAAAATTTCACAGTTGCGGTTATGCAGATTTCTGTTTAATAAAAAGGTTATTACATAGCATAC
Source organism: Reutealis trisperma (assembly GCA_947687605.1). Classification (NCBI taxonomy): domain Eukaryota; kingdom Viridiplantae; phylum Streptophyta; class Magnoliopsida; order Malpighiales; family Euphorbiaceae; genus Reutealis; species Reutealis trisperma. The sequence goes on from CANTUT010001512.1 coordinate 174,241, forward strand.
TTCTGTTATTTAAAATATATACTTGATAAAGTAATAAAATGTAAAATAAATTATACTTAAAATTGTAAAATGGTGATGTAATTACCTTTGTATTGGATTTGTAATAAATTTACAAAATATGTAAATTTGAACTACATATTCAATGGAAATTGAATGTTTATAAAGATAGAAATATATGAAGAGAATTACTTTAAGCAAAGAAAAAAGGTTAATAATTGATCACTCACGTAAATATTTCTCTCTTTCCATTCTTGAATTTTTGTTGATATAGAAAGCTGCATAAGATTAAGATAATCTGAACTTTAAATTAGACCTTTCAATTTTAGATCCTGAATTTTTAGTCTATAATATTGTTCTAGTTCAGCATTCATTTGAATAAATTTGGCTTTTGTAGAAATTTATTTTTCATCAAAAATTGTTTCATAAGGAAATGTATTATTTTCTTTTTCCAAAAAGCATTTAGTAAATTAGAATAAATTTATTTTTCAATTTGATTTTGAAAACCAGAATTTTTCTCTTACCAAATTATTTTGTAATTGGCTTTGAATTTTTTATGAGGAGACATCTATTTGAGATGTAAAAGATGCGTTTGTTTTCCTTTGATTAAAGCATTTATCTAAAAATTATAAATTGAATAAACTTTTATAAAATTGTGATTTCTGACTTCTTAGAAAATAAGTTTTGTATTTTTTATTTTTATAGAAATGCTATTATCATTGACCTTATAGGGAGTAATTAAATTAATAAAAGGTGTCCCTAAAATTATCATATGCTGCATATCTTATACTACTTTACAATTTATTTTAAAATGACAAGCTAGGAAGAATCTGATTCTGAAAATGGTGTGTAAACAAAAAAATCAAGAACTACAAACCTTAGAAAATTTACAAAAAGTTCCAGGTGATTTTCTATTTGTTTTATGAGAAATTACTTATCAAAAATATTAATTCAAATACTCTTGTTTTCTCAAATGATTTCAAAATAAATATTATTTCCCTATTAGAGTAGGCATAGCCGCATAGTACCAATAAAAATTTCATTAGAAAACAAATAAAAAGCTTTTTATAGCAAATAATTTCAAATTAACGGAAAAACGGAAGCCTTCGTGCTTAATGAAATGTGCATTAAAAAATTTCTTTTTGTTTTTCTTTGAGCTCTTGGAGCTCAGCATTGAGGATTTCTTTCTGTAATCCTTGGTTGGTTGCTACATGAGCTTGGAACTTCTTTTTTTGCCTGATATGGTTGTGAGATCATAGGTATTTGTACCGGTAGAAGGTAAAATAGAATGTTTTTCAACAGGTTTTTCTTCTAGGATTTTTAGAAGTCTAGCTAAACATTTTTTTTGTACAGTAAAATTTTTATAAATTAATAATATTGGGACCACGAAAGTTTATTAATTTAGAAAGATATTAATTAATCAATAAATTAATAATTTATTAATTTATAGAGTGATTTTAAATTCAGCAAAAATAAATTTAAAATCACTAATAGATGTTCACAAGTCCAAAGCTTGAATAAATTGTAGCTAGTGCCATAGAAAAGTCAATTGAGGATGAAGCTGAGAATGGTTTAATACCTTTGGAACCAATCACAAGAACGGAAGCAATCATAGCATCAATTACTCTTCATAATTTTTTGTTATAATTTGAGAAGACTATATCAAAACTTTTGAATGCAGTGAGAAAAATTAAAAATGAAATTCATCTAGATTTAAATTTCAAGAAAAAATAAAATACTGTAGAGTTATATTTTACTAAATTATCCTAAGTATTTTTATATGTACTAGGCATATTTGAGAAATTATTACTTTATAGATGGGATAAAACAATGTATTTATATAAGATTGTTATGAAAAATTATTATTTTATTAATTTATTAAAATTGTTCATTTTTAGAACTGGCTCGAGTCGGGGTCAGAGAAAATTATTATCTTAGAGAGATTATTAATTTATCGCATATTAGTTATAGAGGTTTTACTGTAGTTGGAGATCATTAATATGTTTAATGGCTTCAAGAATACATTCTTAGTTTTTGGTCAACATATTAATTTGCTTTGTATTAAGTTCAAAATTAGTAGAGGTTATTAACTCATCTATTTGTAAGGGATTTCTACCTTTAGGAGGTCATAAGAATTTAGAATCAAAGATCTCTATGAGAAGAGCAACTAATTTATTAATAGTCTCTTCCTCTAATTGAAGCTCATGAAGTCTAATGTTGAACCTACAATATTTGGACGTGTGGCATTTCTTATCACATTTATAGCAGGCGACTATTCTGGGCATTATGTCCTATTTTGTAGGAATTCTCCAGTCAGAAAATCAAGAAGTAAATTTATATGTGCTTTGATAAGTTCAATGTCAAAATAAAAAATAGAAACGATTGCTTGTCGTATGACAAAAATCTGTTTGCAGATTTACAATCAATGTGAAGAAGAAATTTTTTATTTAATAAATCACTTTGAATCTTTATAAAGCACATGACAATGGAAAGAATTTCCTTTTTTTATGATGGAATGATTTTTTTTGACAATTATTCCAATGAGCATATGTGAATTTTACTTTTTTTTTTTTTCTCCTCATTTTAGACTTGCTTCAAAATTCCTCTATATCCGATAACTCTTGAATCTTTATAAAGCACATGACAATGGAAAGAATTTCCCTTTTTATGATGGAATAATTTTTTTTGACAATTATTCGAATGAATATATGTGAATTTTACCTTTTTTTTCCCTCCTCATTTTAGACTTGCTTCAAAATTCCTGTATATCTTATAACTCTTGAGACATTTGTTCGAACGATTTTCGGAGCTAAAGGATCTACAAATAAAGAGATGGGATTTCCAAGACCTATCATTTAATGGCTTGAATTATCATAATGTGCTTACTAGTCCATGGGACAAGATTCTTCCTCAATCTATCATACAAGGGTTTTGCTAGTCGCTTAATATATAGATAGAAATCTAGAATATAATTCAAACTCCTTAGGAACTTTTGTAATTAGATTTTATCCAGAATTTTATCAGGAAATTTGTTAGCAAAAGTTCTTTGTATTGATATTACTATTCTATAATCTTATATGGACAGAACTCTAGAATATAATTCAAACTCCATAGGAAGTTTTGAAATTAGATTTTATCTAGAATCTTATCAAAAAATTGGTTAGCAAAAAGATCTTTGTATTGGTGTTACTATTCCTTGAGTTGTATAATGACTAAGAAATCTAACAAAGAGACATTTAAGTTTAAAAAAACTGAACATTTAAATTTCCTTGCCCGGTTCAATCGACTCTAGCTTGAATAGTGGACCTTATATATGCATACACACACATACTTACACACAAGCACGCGTGCGCACACACGCACATACGCGCGCGCACACACACACACATATATATATATATTCGCACGTTAATTATCATTATGACTCTTTATAACTTATTAGAGTTATGAATATTTATTTTAGAATTTCTTTATTAAAGATTTAATGATAAGTTTTTTATTACTTAAGTATAAAATTATATACTTTTATATTAAATGAAATTTTCAATTAAAATGATATAAAACTTTTCAAATAAACATTATGAGGCCGAAATTTTATTTGTTGATTTTTAAGATTATCATAAAATAATATTTATATAACTTGATTATTAAATTTACTTTAATTGTTGAATCTAAGTTAAGTTAAATTTTCATATGAAAATCTAAAAATTCAAGGAAAATATAATTATATACAATAAATATTATCTAAATTGTGTAGTTATACATATATAATACAATTAGACTGATGACATACAATAATTATAAATTCTACATAAATGTATCAATGTACTTTAAAAGGCAATACTTACACAATATTGAAAAAAAATGAGTCAAAATATCTAAACAAATCATTTCTTACAATTTTAAATGATATTTTTATATTTAAAAATATGTTAGGAAAAAGAAAATAAATGAATTGATAGTTAAGTTTTGTTATAATTTATTTTGTTATTGTTATCTAGCCTAATTATTAATTATATGTCCATTTTCATATTAACTTGGTACGTCTATTGTTTTTTCATAATTTCAATTTAGGTTATTTTTTTGATAAACTTAATATCTCTTACACATTATAACTTAATTTCTCTTCCTTTAGAAAATTAACAATAATTTTTTCAGTATCTATATGTACTATTATTTTTAAAATCGAACTGATGACCTAACTAGACAGATCACTGGTTCATGATTCAACCAGTTGAATAAAATTTCTTTATTTTTATTTTTTTGGTCATTTTTATAGAATATTGCCATTGATAAAGGTCCAACAGGTTAAAAATTAGTGAAAAGAAAGTTTAATTGGAATTTTAGTGAATCAAAATAGATTGGCTAGTGATTTTCTATTGAACCAATTAAACTGATTGGTGCAATTTGATTTTTATAACATTGATATGCACATATTTTTCATCATCAATAATGCACTTTTTATCCCTATTTAAATCTATCTCCGCACTCACACTAAGTTCAGATTTTTGTTTGACATATTTTACACTAACCCCTTAAAATCATATCCTAATTTCATTAAAAGTCTACCCACATTCAAATCACTATCACTCATTTTCGTATCTGAGTCCTTATTAGTTATCTGAGTCATTTTCGTAGCTTATGAACTTCTGATATATTTGGATTAATTTGAATAATACTAATTTTCGATGTTGATAATTGAAGTTTAGCTATAACATAAAGAATTAAAAAATAATTATTAAATTTAAGTTAAGTATTTCAATATTAATAGTTGAATCTCGACTATAATATAAAAATTTAAAAAATAAATATTAAATTTAAGTGTTTATAGAATCGTAAACAAATTCATTTTTGTTTAGAAGAACATATCATTATAAATAAAAATTTTGATATTTGATCATGCAATAATATGATTTTGTTCATTATTGTTAAATGAACCAATTAGTGCACATTCTTTTTCTGTTATATCTTCTCATAGAACCAAAAGTAATTTTTATAATCCATAAAAGAATTTTCTCAAAATCAAAATAGAATTTCTTATACTTCTTAATATTAAAAATAACATAAAAAAATATAAATTATTATGATTGAATTCATATGTACAAATTATTATTTTTTTGGAGAATATACAAATTATTACTAATGGTTAAAACAATTAATTTTTACAATTTGTAATGGGACAAAGTAATAATTTACATAATGAAAGTCAAATTAGAATTTCTTTAACTTCTTAATATTTGAAAAAACATAAAAAAAAAATTATTCTAATTGAAGTTTTTTATTTAAATTAAATATAAATAACTATATATTACATAATAATTATAATTTTATTCTTTTCTTATTCTACTTAAATTCATTCTTTATTTATTTAAATTAGATTATCAAATTATAATAATTATATAATTATAAAATAAATTACTTAATTTAGATAAAAAAATAAATTTTTAGCCAAATAGTCTTTAAGCGAGATTTTAACTAGTTCAATTTGATTCATCTTAGTATTTGAAACTTTTTAACAAAATTCAAAGAATCCAGAAAAAGAAATTAATTCAACTATTTAAAATTAAATGTAAGCTAAAAAAGTAAAAAGAAAAAAAAAAGAATTTTACTTGGGTTTTTTATGGGGTTGTTTGTTACTTTGATTTCAATCCTATTAAAGAAGCAACACAAGCCTAATATAGTGCTATAAAATCACTGAGATCTTAATGTGGGAGAGAACTTTAACTTCTCTTGTTGATAGCGTTAGTGGTTTTCATTATATCTTCTCAATTTGCATGTCTGAAAATCATTTTTAAAACAAATTCAATTCAATAACATAAAACAAATTCAATTCAACGACATTAGTTTAACAATACTTGTTGTAAACATATAAATAAGATTGAATATAATATAACTTAACCTCATAGAAAAATTAATTAAATTAAATTTGGATACAATTAAAAAAGATCAAGAAAGTTTCCTATATATAGAGGTAAGTGGTGTAGGACCTTTAAATTCGTTTTGCTCGAATCCTGATTGAAGTTTATGATTAACAAAATAAGGGGAAAAAAAGGATTTAGAATAGGAATCACTAGTAATTCCTTAAATTGTATTTTAGCTAATGATGAATTTCCCTTTAAAAACATACTTCCATTTTATATAATTAAAAATTAAAAAAAACTAAAAATCTTAATTTTTGTTTCGTCTTCTAAGTAAGAGATTGAAACCTAGATTAATAGATATTATTAAGAGTTTATAATAAGAAAACAAGTATTTAATTGTTATAAAATAAAAAATAATTATAGAGAATAGAGAGAATAGAAGATATAATAAATTTCTGTATATTATTTCATTAACTATAACACCTATTTATAGGTATAAAAGGTTATAAAGATAAGATAAAAAATACAGTCTTATATAAGAAAACTACTCCTATATAAGAAAATTATCTATAGAGATAGTGATAGACATCAAATCATATCATATTACTAAAATATTATCATCAATATTATCGCAACACTCCTCCTTGGATATCTATTACAAAAAATATGCCTCATTAAAATCTTACTAAAGAAAAACCTTGTGTGAAAAAATCTTAGTGAAGGAAAAAAAGTACATTACTCTTGTAGAGATTTGCGTCATAACTTTGTCTCGTTAAAAACCTTGCCAGAGAAATCCAATGAGACAAAACCTAAACTAAGAGAAAAAGAGTACAGTGCACTTAAATCTCCCCCTCATGAAAACATGATTTTTATCAAATATCTCTTAGTCGGCGCATACCAATTTTGTTGACTAATTTTTCAAATGTGGTTATAAGGAGTGCCTTTGTAAACAAATTTGCCAAGTTGTCAAACTATATACTTAATGATATTTAAGTAATGTCCACATATAATAATTTATTTATGGTACCCCCTTAGGATATTACTTGCACCATGAATATGCCTCGTCAAAAACCTTGCTAGAAAATCTAGTGGGAAAAAACATAGTTACGAAAAAGAGTAGATTTCATATGCTATTTTGTCATTGTACAAATTGTCTCATTAAAACTTTTGTTCAAGAAAATCCTGTGGGACTAAAACTTAACTAAAGAATAAGAGTACAATCATATAGTAATTCGATCCCCTTAATGAGGACAAATTTTAACACGGCGTGTACTAATCGATGAAATAATGCTGTTTAAATATCACACTAGGTAAAAACTTAGTACAAAAGTCTATTAGGTTATCACTCGAATAAATTTGATGGATATCTTTTCTAGAGCTCATGTATATCTAAGAATTTGGGTGAAGTTTATATGTTTACTTCATTACCCTTAATATACCCACTTTTAATTTGTGCAATGCAAATTGCATTATTTTCAAAATATAATGAGAGTATCTTTGGTAAGGTACTTCGGGACCATAAAAACCTTTATAAAATTACAGTACCACTATAAGTGAATACATAGCTAGTTTAAAATCTACCATTATGGAGATCAAACAAATAACCAATATTCGCATATAGACTAATTTCAAATATGAATCAAAATATGATCATAATATTAATAGTATATTGAAGATAACTTTTTACACCACTGTAATGTCTCTTAGTAGGTGTAGAGCTATACCTAGCTAAGAATTTTTTTTTACAAATGCAATATCAAGCCTGATGCAATTTGAAAGATACATGAGTGTCCATATAACACTTATATATGGTACTTCAAGACCAAATAATTCTTTGTTATCTTGTTTAGGTTTAAAAGGGTATCTCTTTACTTTAGGTGAGAGGACAGACGTTACTATATTTAAGGGAAAAGATTTATCCACACAAAATTGCTTTAATATATTTTCCATATAAGTAAACTGGTGTATTAGGACTCCTTGATAATCAGTCTACAGGCCGATACAAAATTTCATTTCTTTTAAATTTTTCATCTCGAACTCACTCTTCAAATAAAAATATGCTTCTTTGAGTTTGTTAGGAGTTACAATGATATTTAAATCATCAACATATACTGCAACAATAACATCTATCATTCTGTGGTCTTTTATGAATACAAATGGACATAGTACATTATTCATATATTTTTATTTCAATAAGGATTTACTCAAACAATTATACCGCATATCCATATTGTTTTAATCCATACATAGAATTTTATAATTTGATGAAATATATGTCACATATTTAATTTGCATTCATTTATAATATCTTTAGTCCTTCTGCGATTTTTATATAAATATCATTTTCATAAGGTATATAATAAACCTTTTTTTAACTGCCATGCTAATCAAATAACGGAACATGATCATTTCTATAATAAGAGAATTAGTTTTCTTATAGTTAATGATAGGGTGAGTCTAGCTCTACTTTAATTGCCTCTTTCTACGATGATCAATCATGTTTATGTTAATATTCAGTTATACTTATAAATTTTATATCTACATTTTCTCTTGAAATAGCAAGAGTTACTGTTGAGACAAATTCATCGTCGATGATAATTGAATTTCTATTAACTCTTTCTCTTATATCACAAAATAATTGAGATCTCATAATTTTCATATATATAATCATCAACTCTAGAAGCCATATCTGGAGAATCTAATTATTCCATTTTCTCAATCTGTGTCTTATAATTGGCTATACCTCTTTAACTGAGATCTTCCTTTTCAAGAAGTTTCTCTTTAGGAGATTTTATGAGTGACACTGCTTTTTTTTTTCTGTGGATTTTTAATTTAGTTCCAATTTACTATCCACGCTTCTAACGTGTAGTGAGATTGATTGATTTTCTATTTGCAATTGGAACCACAACCCTTGCTAGGATATTAACAGCTGTAATATAATACTTTGTCACTCTTTTAGCATTTATAAATGCATTTGGTAGTTAAGTTACAATTTGTTGCAATTGTGCTATTTTATGAACTTTTGGTTCGCTCTAACTTGTGTACGTGGATCAAAATTTTTTAAAGAGTTTTTCCTTCCAATAAATTTATTGACATTCTTTAGCACTACATATACTTTTCCTTCCCTAAATGTTGAGAAATGTGCCTTATCAAAATAAATTTTTACTCTCTTTTGTAGACCTATTTTCGGACATTAAAATAGTGATATTAATATATTCATGGCACAACTAAATATTTGCAGCTCACATCCTTGTACAAGTCTCAAAGGAGAGTATGTATGATATACATAATGGCATTCATGCCAAACCTTCAAAGTTTAATCATTGAACTATAAGTTCAATACTTGAACTGCAGGTTCAACGCAATATATTGTGCATGTATATGGGAAATAAAAAAAAATAATGAAATAACTCATTATAATATACAACTTGTAAAACCTGTACAAATTACTCTTTCAAAGAGTTTACATAAAATCACCAATATTGAGTTGTGTCCTCTATATGAGTTGTTACTCTTTTAGAGTTTTCATGATCTACCAAAAAATTTATAGCATTCACTTCAGGGAACGTAGTTGTACTAGTGGGCATTGTTTGATGATTACTCATTAGCAATTATTTTTTGCAACCACTAGAAGACAAATAATATTTATAAATGTTCACTTTTATATTGCTACTGCAGGAGCATGTTAGAGGTATGAAGAGTAGTATATGTCTTCTCTAGCATATCATATTCTGCAATTTTATCACTATACAATTTTAGTTATAAAGTGATTCTAACCATATTGAATTTATGAAATAAATTTAAAATCTTTTAAGCACATGCTTAGCCAGTCATATTGAGCTTTATGGTAGGACTATAACTTTCAAGTGATTATATATATCTTTAAAGCTCCTATAAATAATACAAAAATCTAAAATAGTGAGATATTCAGCCTTTAAATCCCATTTACATATAGTGTAAATATGATCAAAATCTTTATGTTGGAAATAAAACAATAATATTAAATTGATTTTCTTAAAAATTCAGAACTCAATCGATTTTGAGAAAAATGAATAAATTTGAACTAATTTCATATTAAAACTCCAATAATTTATAAATCAATCCAATGATTTACAATAAATTCATGTTTATAATGAAGTAATAAATTTATAATTATTTCAAATTTCATACTAAAACTAAACACATAAACAATATGAAATTTATACTCATAAGGTAATTATTATAAAATATATTTGCATCAAGGCAAATTGAGGATAAATTAGCCATTAATTATAAGGCACAACAATCTCTATACTAGAATTCAAGTTAAAAATAAATAAATAATATGCAATGGCACAAGCAAATTATATTTGCTAATCAGAGAAACCAATATATATATATATACAACATATTTATCATGGCATATTTATAATTCCACTAAGGAATTTAGGACATAAATATCGTGAGCATAAGTAAAGACATTTCTTGAGTAAATTTGAGCTAATTATCAATTTCATGGGATTTTAGAACTCTAAATGTATTAATTGGTCAATTAGTAAATTACATAGGTTCAAGACTTCAAAATACAGAGTGCACACTATAATTATTCTATACTCCAAGTATAAGCAAAGTTTACTGTATAATATATAAACTAAATTTTTCATAAGCAACCATCTCAATCATGCCCAACAAAAATACAAAAGAAAAATATAAATTTTCTATTTATATATCATATATATAATACTGTTCATTTATTAAAATAAAATCATTAGGAGTATATGTATAATAGATTAACCAATTAAATATTTCAAATATCCACTGTAATTTGTAACCCATTGAATATTGTTAAAGGAATATAACAAACAAGAAGTTCACCTTACAAAGATTGATTAGAGTACCAATCTTGTCAAACAGTTTTTAGACAAATGAAAAATCTTTAACAGTGTTAGATTTTCGATATCTGAAGGAGTGACACCAATTAATCCAGATATTGTTAGGCTTAATTTCATATTCAACAAAATCAAAATTAATGAGCAATATGCCATATTAGTTTGCTGCTCTCAATTTCGCATCAAAAAATATATTACCATGACAATATAGTATGAGCAAAGCATAAGGACTAATTAGTTAACATAATATCACGAAAATCATATATAAAGACTAATAAGTCTAGTAATAGTCTATTTGAAGTCATCACTAGAACTTGAGTAACTCAAAATAGATTTTCAAAATGTTACAAATAAAATTATAATTAAATTAGTCTTCCAAAAACATATAAACAATTTATTTAGTTTTCCAGAAGTCTAGAATATCAGTTGTTTAACAAATTAGGATACTAGTTTCTTAATAATTAAGGATACTTAGTTCTTTAGGAATGTAAGAAACAAATTCTTTAGGAATTTATATTTATTTATTTTGACTAGTTCTTCAGGAATATTAGTTCTTTAGCAATTGTAGATAATACAAGTTTTTCAGAAACTGTAGAGAATACCAGTTTTTTAAGAACTGTAATTATTATTAGTTTTTCAGGAATTCATAGCTTAGTTATTTATTTAATTAGTTCTTTAGAAACTATAAATAATACTAGTTTTTTAAGAACTAGAATTTAAAATATAATGCCAGTTTTTTAGGAACTAGAATTTAAAATATAGTGCTAGTTTTTCAAAAACTAGAGTTTAATTAATTATTCATCAAATAGTATATTAAATCTTTATAAATCTCAAAAAAACAAAAAAAAAATGATTTGAGATAAATGATTATAAGAAAGAAAAAAAACGATTTGGTAAAAAAAAACGATTTGGTATTTTCTTCAAAAAAAAAGTTTTGCTATTTGTATACAATTTGGTATAATCTCTTCAATTTTTTTTCTTAAAAAAATGTATTTGATACATAAATATTAATAATAATAGTAATTAATTAGGCAAAAATTATTTACCATAAATCTTGAATCTTGTTTCTTTAAATTTTTCGCCTTAACTGTGTTGTAGCAAATCACAAGCTATCCAAAATTATAAACAATATTGTAGAACGATTCGTACTGATAACATGTTATAAAATAAAGAATAATCATAAAGAATAGAGAGAATAAGAGAGCAAATAAATTTTTATGTATTATTTTATTAACTATAGTACCTATTTATAAGTATAAAAGGTTATAGAAATAGGATAAAAAATAGATCTTATATAAGAAAACTATTCCTATATAAGAAAACTATTTATAAAGATAGTAATAGACATCCAATCATATTATACTAATTAAATATTATCATTAATATTATCACAACATTAATGAAATTATCATGCAATAACGTCACCCAAAAAAAAAAAAAAAAACGAAGAATTCATTCTAAAAAATACGTAACATGTAGAAAAGATATAAAATAAGAAAAAGCTAACGTTAAATCTCTCTTTAGTCTTTATTAACTATAATTGCAAGTTTATAACTTGTGAAATCTAATAAAAGAACAATTAATAAAGAAAATAAAACCGAAATAATATATATAAAGAGAAAAAAAAAAGAAAAGAAAGAAAGAAAGACAATAAACTTAATTTGTCTCCTATTTGGAATTGGAATCCTAATCTAGGATTGTTTTTTATTGCCTTGCCTGAATATACTTTTTTTTTTCGTTAATATAAAAAAAATAATATACCCTTCTAATTGTGTTCCCAATTAAATAATGATTAACATATTATTTATTAATTATTAAACTACCAAATTAACCTCTATTTATAAGAACAATTAGCTAAAAATTAATAAGGGTAACTTAGTAAATGTACTTATCCTCGCTTTCATATATATATATATATATATATATATATATATATATATATATATATATATATATATATATATATATGCGTGTGTGTACATGTGTGTGTGCGCACGCGCGCGCGCGCGCACACACACACATATATATATACATGTGTGTGGTGCATGTATGTGTAATACATACATACATACATACATATATATGTGTGTGTGTGTGATACACACACACACACATATATATATATGTATGTATATATGTATGGATTACACACACACACACACACACACATATATATATATATATAAACAAAATAGGTAGCAACACCCTTGGAAGTATCAATAAAATGTTACTAAAATGTAAGAAAAAAAAAAGAGTTATGTTTCCGTTGGTTGCTTTTCATTAAGTCAAAAATAAAAAAAGATAGAATCAAGATAGATCACTATCTATTATATAATAATAATAGACTCTTTTTTTTTTTTTTTTTTTACATACCCTTTTTTCCATTTGATCGAATTCTCCCAATTATCTCCATAAAACAATTGGAAGATAGTCTATTCCATTCCTATTCCATTCTTGATTAGGAATTACCTAAAAAAAAAACATCAGAATTCATGCCAGTGTCATAAAATTATTTACTTAGATCCCTATGATTAGATTAGATACCATATGAGCAGGCTCAACAAAACCCTTGTATAGCTACTTTGATTTCTCTATAAAGAGAAATATGACCAATAGTAGTTCGAATGTATATACAAAGAATTTCTTTTTTTATATTTCTTACTATTAGATAATGTTCATAAATCTCATGATAGGTACCTAAAGATTCATAGTGAACTTCGATGGGAACTTCTCTTGAAGCAATAGCGTGTTGATCTAGTTGCCACCGGAGCCACAAAGGACTATCTAAATTGATTCTTTCTACCGATAAGCGCCAATTGCATCATAGGAATTAGAAAAAAAAGGGTTCTTTTGTATATTTATTGTTATTATCGTTAATTCTTTCATTTTGATAATTTCTGCGATTACATGGATTATACCTATTTGCATAAATACCTTGACAATTGCCGCTTGTTAATATATAAAGCCCAATAAGCATATCTTGAGTTGGTATGGAAATGGGATCTCCAATAGCTGGAGACAAGAGATTCATATGAGAAAACATAAGTAAACGAGCCTCCGCTTGAGCCTCCAATGATAAAGGTACATGAACAGCCATTTGATCTCCATCAAAGTCTGCATTGAATCCCCTACAAACTAATGGATGTAAACAAATAGCATGGCCTTCCACTAAAATGGGTTGGAATGCTTGTATGCCTAATCTATGCAGAGTCGGCGCTCTATTTAGTAACACCAGATGCCCCTGCATAACTTCTTGAAGTATTTCCCATACAATTGGCTCTTTTTCTTGAATTTTACTCTTAGCAACCCCTATGTTCGAAGCAAGGTGTTGTCTAATTAGACCACGAATTGCAAATATCTGGAAAAGCTCTATTGCTATTTCGCGAGGCAATCCACATCAATGTAATGAAAGTGAGGGGCTTATGACAATGATAGAATGCCCCGAATAATCAACCCATTTGCCAAGCATAGTCTCATGAAATCTTCCTTCTTTGCCTCAATTACATTTGAAAATGATTTGTAAACCTTATTATGATCGTCCCTCATTGGTTATCTGCGGGTTCCATTATCAAGAAGTGTATCCACAGCTTCTTGTACCAATTTCTCCTGACACATTACTAATTCCCCTGGTGTAGATCTACTTGTTGTTAATAGATCAATAAGAGTATTGTTCTGGTCGATAACTCTTCTATAGAGTTCATTAATATCTGAACTCATTAGTTTACCCCCATCTATCTAAATGATCGGTCTCAACTTGGGAGGAAGAACTGGAAATAGACATAAAACCATCGATTCTAGTTCTATATTTGTTCGAATAAAATGCTTAGCTAATTCCACGCGTCTAACCAAAAATCTTTTCTTCTTCCAACTTTTCGGTCTTCCCACTCATTCCCTGTAGGCCCTTCTTCCCCTAATTCTTTCCATTCTACTGACGAATAATCTATAATAATTCGCAAATCCAGATTGGCTAATTGTTCTCGAATAGCACCAGCTCCTGTAGAAATTTCTCGATTTCAAAATGTATCAAAGCCTTGGGTAGTAAAAAAAAAAAGTGGAATACTGTATTTCCAGGATTGGATTTCATATTCGAATGAACTTTGTAATCGTAAAAAAGTAGGTTTTTTAGCTATGGGCCTAGCAAAAGAAAAATTGGGATAGGTTCCTATAGGTTCTCCCCCCTTCAAAATTGTACGTGAAAGTTTCCTCTCATCCGGCTCAAGTAGTTATACAAAAAAAAAGGGTTCGCAGATGTGCTCTTCAGGCACTTGAGCCCGCTTGGATTACATCCAAACAAATAGAAGTGGGACGACGAGCAATGACACGAAATGCACGCCGCGGTGGAAAAATATGGGTACGTGTATTTCCCGACAAACCAGTTACTTTAAGACCTATGGAAACACGTATGGGTTTGGGGAAAGGATCTCTCGAATATTGGGTAGCCATCGTTAAACCTGGTAGAATACTTTATGAAATGGGTAGAGTAGTTGAAAATATAGCGAGAAAAGCTATTTCAATAGCAGCATCCAAAATACCTATACGAACTCAATTCATTATTTCAGGATAGGAATACAGAACCAAAGAAAAAAAAAAGACCTTTTGGATACCAAAAAAAATCGCAAGTTTCTTTTTTTAGACAAACAATATATTTTTTTCCTTTGCTTTGCATTAAAATAACAGATTAAAAAAAAATGATATGATCCAATCTCAAACCCATTTGAATGTAGCGGATAATAGCGGGGCCCGAGAATTGATGTGTATTCGAATCATAGGAACTAGTAATCGACGATATGCTCATATTGGTGATGTTATTGTTGCTGTGATCAAGGAAGCAGCACCAAATTCACCTCTCAAAAGATCAGAAGTAATTAGGGTTGTAAGTGTACGTAATTGTAAAGAACTCAAATGTGATAATGGTATAATAATACGATATGATGACAATACTGCAGTTGTCATTGATCAAGAAGGAAATCGAAAAGGAACTCGAATTTTTGGCGCAATCACCCGAGAATTGAAATAGTTAAATTTTACTAAAATAGTTTTATTAGCACCCGAAGTATTATAAAAAGTATTATAAGATAAAAAATTATAAGATATAAGAATATAAGATATAAGATAAGATATAACATTTAAGTTAAGATAAGATCATGATATATTTATACTATTTTATCTATTTCTTTTATTATAATTTATTATATTCTTTTATAATAATTTATTTTATTATAATAAATTCTATCTGCCCAAGAGAATTTATTTAATAGGATAAAGAATTCGGTATTGTTGACCATGATAGTATAGTGATTCTATCCCCTATCTTCTTTTCTTTCCTCCCGTCCAAAATAAAAATAGTAATTAATTAATTACTTAATTACTAGTTAACGGGGACAACTCTAATTTTTTTTTTTTTACAAAAAAAATGTTGCGGAGGCGGGATTTGAACCCGTGACTTCAAGCTTATGAGCCTTGTGAGCTACCAAGCTGCTTTGGGATCGAACATCAATTCCAACAATTTGATAAATAGCTCATTGAGATAGAGATAGAAAAAAAGGCCCCCCCTCCGTAGAAACGTATAAGAAGTTTTCTCCTCTACAACTCAAGAAAAAATGATTCAAAGTTCTGTATATGTATGGAATTGGAACCATAGGAAAAAATCTCTATTTGGCAGGTCTTCTTCCTATACCTATGAATTCCATTGGACCCAGAAATGATACATTGGAAGAATCCTTTTAGTCTTCCAATATCAATAGGTTGATTGTTTTGCTCCTGTATCTTCCAAAAGGAAAAAAGATCTCTGAGAGCTCTTTCCTGGATCCGAAAAGAACTCAATTCCATAAACAACATAGAGGACGAATGAAAGGAATAACTTTTCGAGGTAATCGTATTTGTTTCGGTAGATATGCTCTTCAGGCACTTGAACCTGCTTGGATTACATCTAAACAAATAGAAGCGGGATGATGAGTAATGACACGAAATGCACGCCGCGGCAAAAAAATATGGATACGTGTATTTTCCGACAAACCAGTTACTTTAAGACCTACGAAAATATGTATGGGTTCGGGGAAAGGATCTCCTGAATATTGGGTAGCCATCGTTAAACCTGGTAGAATACTTTATGAAATGGGCAGAGTAGCCAAAAATATAGCGAGAAAAGCTATTTCAATAGCAGCATCCAAAATGCCTATACGAACTTAATTCATTATTTCAGGATAGGAATATAGAACCAAAGAAAAAAAAAAGACCTTTTGGATTCATCTATGACATCTACTTATACTCCCGTGATTCCAAATTAAGAGATCCGTTAGACAACTCTTGAGAAATAAAATAGAAAACTAATATTACAATAATTAAATATTAAAAAAAAGAAAATATTAATAATAAGTAATAAAAACTGTGTTGTATAACTTCATTCAAAAAAAACTTTCTTTGAATCACTACAAAAATCACTACAATTTTCTATTTTGATAGTTTCTTTTAGTTTATTTATTTAGTATTTATTTATTTGTATATTTGTATCAAATTGTTAGCATTTTTTAGATTTTAGAATGACAAATAGCAATGATTCGAAGCACTTTTTTTAACACTATTTCATAAATCCAAGGACTAAATCGTATGAATATGTAAAATACAGGATTTCCAATCCTAGCAGGAAAAGGAGGGAAACGGATACTCAATTTAAAGTGAGTAAACAAAATTCCATACTTGATCTCATAGATACGTATAGAATTTTGTGGAAAGTCGTATTCGATAAAAGTCGTATTTTTCGTCATTAAGGTGGAGACTTGAACTAAGAATTCTCTTTCTTTATCATTAATCGAATCACTGTTTGCGACCAAGGATTCTATTTTATCATCAATCCAATCACCGTTCACGTTTTTTCTTTTTCTTATCAATGAATAAATCTCTTTACTTATATGACTTAGATGTCTCGTATTTCTCAAAAAAGTGATTCGATTGATGGGATTTGGTATGATACTTATGAGATCGATGAGATTGATATTCAAAAATTTCTTCTTAGAATGTATTGATTTAACCCCATAAGCAGGACCACCACCCCATAGCATGTTGCCGCTAGAAGTAGAACACCGCATTTCTTCTAGAAAATCTCCTAATTGTTCTAGAGCAACTAGAAAGAGATTCTTTAACCAGAAAGAATTCAGGTCAGATGTAGGATACCTATCCAGAAGTTGTGGAAACACCTGTTTCTTCCATATTTTGGACATGGAATAATATGTTACTGCTGAAACATGGAAGAATTGAAATCTTAGATCAAAACACTATGTATGGATGGTATGAACTGCCTAAACAAGAATTCTTGAACAGCGAGCAACCAGAACTATTCTATTACTCACTACATCAAAAAAATTTCCATTAATGAAAGATGTAAATCCATTGTGAACAGCTATGCTAGATATTTTTTTCGGAAGAATTTTTATTATTATTTATTTATTACTTATTATATTATTATATATTACTTATTATTAGTTATTATATAAAATAATAAATTATTATATCAAAACAAAATTATATCATATTAATT